>DVZL01003548.1:0-13869 GCA_018236625.1 Lasaia peninsularis
GACTTACGAGCCGTGGATATACTAGCACACCTCTGCCTACCTCTTCGGGGATAATAGGCGTGAAGGTACTTTTTTAATTTATACTTTCATATGAAACTGTTCAAAGTCACATAATAGAAAATAAACCCTGTAATAATAATTATGTGCTTATTCTATACCTACTAGCTGCACCAACGACTTCGTCCACGATTTTTACTATAACCCTACCTTAGAAGCATAACAGTGTAAGTTCGTTTGTTTCTTAGAAGCATAACAGAGTAAGTCCGTTTTTTTTCTTAATCGTAAAACTGTATGTTTTAATTGTTAGAAAGTTCTTTCGAAGTTGTATACAAAACACTGAGAAGCAGAAAACGGAAAAAAATATTATTATAATATTATGCTTCTAAGAAACAAACGGACTTACACTGTTATGCTTCTAAGAAATAAACGGACTTACACTGTTATGCTTCTAAGAAACAAACGGACTTAAACTGTTATGCTTCTAAGAAACAAACGGACTTACACTATTATGCTTCTAAGGTGCTTTATTCATTAAATATAATAAAAGTCTCAGATCACATGTTCATTTAATACAATTAGAACACACAATTACATCATCTGAGGTTTTTCTTATTTAAAACGGTTCTACTTATCTACCATATTAGATTCTTAGTATCCAGATTATTTCATAACCCAGTATAAGATGACCTATATGTTCAAAGATTCCCGTACATTCCGGGTTTTAACTTATAATGGTAGTTTAACCATTTACAGTGAGAGGCTGGAGTTTTTGAACTACAAACTTACGACTTGAAAAAATTACGACATTGTAAACCAAGTTCCACTCAACGCAAATTGCCAAATTTCAATTTCACTACGATCGGTTCAGTAGTATTAGCGTGAATTGCGGTCGGGATACAGACAGACAGACAAGAATTAAAAAAAATAGAAATGTATTTTATTACCTGTTTTGATTTGCTTAGGCTTATTTTTTTAAATATCAGCAATATACAGAATTCACTCTTCTACAAATTTGTTATATGATATAGATAAGTAGGTACATTAAGGATAAGATCTAACCAAAGCATCGGAGTCCTTCAAAAACCAATTATAAAAATTATAAATATTTTATACATCAATGATTATTTGATGTTTTATTAGTTGATGATTATTATGGTTTTTATACAAACGTATTAAAGATATTCAGTAATCCTTTATTTGGAACCGAATGTGTAATGTGATCAAATTTTTGGGCGAATCTAACGATTAATATATCTGTTAATAACAAAAGTTCTTGTTATTGTTACATAGAATTACGTTGCGAAAATTAATACCAGTTCGACTGAAACAATACCTATCTTAAAATCTGTAATATTCCCTAAGTATCACTCGTCTTCGCAGCCAGTGTCATGAATTTAATAATTTGCTTTGAAGAATATTTTAATTTGTGTTTGTCCTTTACAATCTATAGTCTTTTAATATGAATAATTGCTTATGATACTTTTGACAGTTTAAATAACAAAGGCATTTCTCATTTTGGGTCAAGACAAAGAATCATACTTTTTAAAGGTACCTTTGAAGAACTTTATTTTATTAATAAGTTTTAAGTTCTGGTTGATGATGTAGTGCTGGAACAAGTGAATGAAAATTGACTACTAAATAACTTTCGCGCCCGGGTGTAGCCGTGGGCAACAGCTAATCTATTCATACGTAATATCCGTAGACGAATATATCAAACATATTTACAAAAAAATACGTTAAGGCAACTCAAATAGGCGAGAGAACACATTTTTCGCATCAAAAGAGAGGCTTACCTATTTTATACAAGGTCGAGCACACGAGAAAACACAAGAGAATTACATATTTTTTATCTAAATATCACCAAAAAATAAATAATAAAGCGAAACCACAAAAAACGGATAGAAAGTAGTTAACTTTATAGTAAAAAAGTAAATCATACAGAAACATCAATTGTATACAAAAAACAAATTAAGAGAAATTGAAAGAAAATTCAGCGGAAATTATATTTATATCCAGACCAATATTGTCATGGATTTGCGAAATAACTTCTAACGACTTTTTTCCTGTTCGCCAAAAGATATTTGTCATCGTTAATCGGAACGGCGTACTTAGATAGTAGGCGTTGCGGATAAAATAACAATTTTTATTCATAAAATTGAATAAATATTCATTTTCTTGACTTCAGTCCAAATAGGTCTCCTATTATTATTTCTTATTACCTACTGCATAAACCAATTCCGATTCTTTTTTTTAAACGTATAAAAATATGAAAGAAAATAATATTAATACGAGACATAAAAAACCGGCCAAGAGCGGTGGTTTCCAATTCGGACAAATCGTTGCAAATCTTTGCTTCCTAGTTTAAATCAGTAGTCACAGTACTAGTAATAAAAAAATCGTCGCTTGCTTCTTACTATCTGCTTGATAAGAAAGCATATTTTGTCATATAAAGTTTTAAGGAAACCGGGACCAAAAGGAAAAAAGTAACAACTCTCATGAGTGACATAAGGTAACTGAAATCATGCTTTAAATGTAAATTTTTGTATTATAGTAGAGCGCAAACACTTCAGTACAAAACATGACAATAGCGACAACTGATGAGTGAGATGCTATTGGCGCTAGAATAAATGTGGCGTGGTGGTATCACTCCAGGTCAGTTTTTGCAAGACTACTTCTATGGTTACCTCATACCTATTAGGTAGGTCCATTCTTCAAAAGAGCTTGGGAAATCTAACAGGACTAACGGAAGGGAGAGAGAATTATGAACGAATACTCTGTATCTGTATTTATTGATTAAATATAAAAATAACTAATCATTATAATTTATATTATGTTTTTTACACGTTTACGAGTTTACTCCGTCAATCCGAAATGGATTTGGACATTTAGTATTAATTGTAAATAGATCATATTTTGGAGGTGGTCATATAAATATTATAGGAATTAGTTAAGCTCTTTTTAAAATATCAAAAAAAATTCAGTACTAATATTACAAATTACGTCTAAACCACTGATCAGATTTTGATGAAATTTGGTACGAAGATAGAGTTGACCTTGAAGAACGACATAAGCGTTTTACTGCAAAAAACGGAGGGAGGGGTTAGGAGGAGGGGATGTATATTTGTATCGAAATATTTTGATGACATATAAATATAACCGATTCGTTTTCATTTTACAATTGTCAAGATAATGTTTGTATGATAGACACACGCGGGCGAAGCCGCGGGCAACAGCTAGTTTAGAATACGTTTACCTCGATATTCATTGCATTTAACGTCTGATTGCACTTTGTCCAAAAAGTCCGTGTATTAAGAGATTCTCATGACTAATGATGAAATTAACTTGTGACACATTTTTGATAGGTTTCTTTGTGTGTGCCAATGGGTAATTACAACTGATATATTATATCGATGTCTGAGTGTATCACCATAAGCGGCGATTACCAAATGTGTCTGTTTCTATGTGTATTTACGAATTGTGTATAATTATTTTTTCGATACCGAAATTTGATTTTCAATTTCAAAAGGTTCTTTCTTGGTGTATTCTGAAAGCCTCTAAGGAATTCCGAGAAGGATTTAGCTTCATTTTTATTTCGAATTTCCAGCTGCTCCCGGTGGACGTTTTAAAACATTTTTACACTAGAAATATTTTTAACAAGAAATATATTTTATGTATCAATCTAAATCAAATCCTACTTATATTATAAACGCAAAACTCTTTCATGAAAAAACTTCTCTTTTTATGATATTGGATAAGAAATACGCGTCGCCTATAGACACCAAAGGTGGAAATGGTGCGTTGCCAACATGAGGCTGTGATGGTAGGTAAGTTTACCGGCTAGCCTACCCTCCAAACCAGAACACGACAATGGCGAACACCGACGATATTACAGCAGGAATAGGTAAGGTGGTAGTACCAATCCAGATGAGTCGTCGCAAGACTCTACCACCTAGTCAATGTCACGGTGTTGGTGACAATAGACCCTGTGCTCACCTCTTACGACATAAACAACCGTATATGTATAAAAGATTTTAAAGAATATATGTATAGATATTTAAAGAAGAAGAAAGATTAATTGTGTCCCCTAACTATAAGACGTTTCTTTGCTAGCTGATATCTGCAACGATGAATTAAAGTTTCTGTCTAAGCTTAGAAACTTTCAGCTTTTATAAAATGATTAAAGTCTGGCCAAGAAATAAAATTAACGGATCCCGTACCATAACGATAAAAGACATTTTCTTTTTGATAAACACAAATTAAAAACTATTTTGGCGTTTTCTCAAAATGTGCTTTGTGGAAAATATTGTTACGTCAAAGTTAATACAATAATAAACAGTAAAATCAAGGCCGGCCGAAATAAAATTTTATCCATCACAAAATATTCAAGCATGAAACCAATTCAAGAGTGCTCGATATATCGATACGTCGTACACACCGGATACATCGAATCAATTCAATATTATCGAATCACTGTATCGATATATTACATCCAAAGTTTATTCAGTTTATTGATAACAATATAAAAGTTAGTATCGTCATTACAATATCTTTAGATATATTTAAGTACATATCATTCAGAAGTATACTCAGCTCTTAAATTCCATACATGATGAAATGATCTTGGCTCATAAATGAAATAGTATTATTAATAAAGGTAACTCGTTAGTCAATATTTTTTCGTTCTGTCTGTCAGTCTGTCTGTCTGTCTGTCTGTCTGTCTGGCTGTACCACTGTACTAGCTAATCTCTGAAACAGCTAGACCGATTTTGACGGGAATTTCACTGGAAAACAGCTAATTTAATAAGAAATGGCTTTAGCTACTTTTACCTTAGACTTTTTTTTAAATGTATAAAATAAAATAATAAAAAAACGCTAGCGAAGTCGCGAACACTAAATTTATCATTAATGCGTAAGTTTGTCGTTATAAGGATTCAAACTCGCACACTTCTGTTTCCAAATCTTATAAAAACTGCAGGGAATTTTTATTTTATTTTATATATTCATGGACAAGGTCCCTCTCTCAAATTAAAAAGACGAAACGTGAAACTTAGATTCATAATTTCAGGAAAAAGTATCGATAACATGCAAGTTGTTGATATAAAAACTATTCAAGTTAATACAACTTCAATATTAATACAATCGAGTTAATTTACTTCTGTCCCATCCCTCACTAATACCGTCAGCGCCTCTGCACATTCAGTAAATGCACTTTATTGTGATTGTTTGTGACTTCAAAGAATAAACGAATGCACAATAATAGAGTAGCGGCGAAAACAAGGTGGGTTCCGTACGGCAGACGGAAATCAAATCCCACGTATCACGAGATATTCGAGCATGAAATAGATTTACTTGAACAAAGCCAACTTCAATCGACTGATTCTATTGTTACCGCTTTTCAAGTTAAATGCAAAGGCTATTTGACGTTCAAAAAACTATGAACTTCTAAAAAACTAAATTTTCTTTATTTTTTTTTATGATATTTAAATGCCTTATACTGCCTTAACTATTTCTGTAGCCATAAGTCTTGCACTCGTCATTGCCGTGTTCCGTACTAGAGGATTCTGTGGTATTATACTAAGGGCCTTCACCAAATCTGAGTAAAATATCAATTAACTACTCATTGATTAGTACTTGACAGATAAAACTATCAAATAAATGAATTCCATTTTACGTTACTCGGACTTTGTGAAATTGTTTTCTGCATTTACTCATGAGTTTACTGAGCGATTAGGTTACTGGTAACTTTACTCAGACGTTGTGAAGAGACCCCAAGACTAGCTGACCGGTCCATATGAACATGTTTGGTACTATTGTTCTCAATATGTGCACAGTACATATATACAGAGAATCTTTTTTTTTTGTACGTATACAAAGATAGATCAGGTAGGCATGATACATTTATGTCTATGAAACCATGGAAATAACATATAATTACATGCTGACAACAGCGCCATCTACCGGATCTGATGTTATTTTTAAATCATCTAGGAAACCGTTGATGCTGATGATGAATGGACCCATATAAAATTTTGTGTGAACAAAAGTTCGGAACAATAATTTTTACTAGGTACCCATTTTCTCGTAGGAATAAAGCATTTCCCCGCGGTAAAAAGTTGTCTAAATCCATCAGGAATAATGTCAGCGTCTAATAATAAAGAAATTTTTAAATCGGTCCAGTAGTTTGGAGCCTATACAACACAAAGATACAAATAAAAACAACAATTAATTATTTATATTAGTGTAGACTAGCTGTGCCTGCGACTTTGTCCGCGTTTTTCTTTAATTATTTTATTTTATTCATTTCAAAAATAACAGCAGCCTAAACTACTCCTTATTTTATTTGCCAGTGAAAGTCCGGTCAAAATCGTTCCAGCGGTTTAGTTCATTATATAACAAACAGACAGACAAACAGGTATATTTTGGTATGTGTAAATTGCAAACACATATACCTAATTATGTATTTTTTAAAAAGCGATTATTTTAATATTACAAACAGGCACTCCAATTTTATTTATTTGTAGATATGATTATATTTATAGTTGGTTTCCACTATAAAGAGCCACCCTCTTTTTCACTATATTATAATTAACTAGCTTTTCGCCCGCGACTTCGCCAGCGTGAATTATTTTAATAACACAGACAACTTTCAAAGGGCAGACATTTTTCCGACTTATTGCGTTAAAACATACCCTATTTTTAATGTAGTCGGTTAAAAAGTAGTCTATGTCCTTTCTTAAGGTCAACTCTATCGCTGTACTAAATTTCATCAAAATCGGTTTAGGCGTAAAAGCGCAACAGACAGACAGACAAACAGATAGACAGACAGAGTTACTTTGCATTTATAATATAAGTACGGATTGTACAATTAAATAATTACCAAACTCCACAGGGAATTTATGGTAATCGAGTGACGAACCCAAATTGACCCGGGGTTCTCATATTCTGTGCCTCTCGTATCAAAATCCACCGGAACCGAAAAGATTGATGTTAGAAGTTCGTCACTAAAACAAAAATATATGCAGAGTTTATGTACAAAAGTAATTTTAAAAATACTAAATACTCGTATTACAAAATTAACACAAGCAACGATTTCCACATTTATTTAACGAGAGATAATATATAACACTATGATGTCTCTCAGTGTGTGATCATGTTAGTGTACAAACAACAACAAAAAACATTAGACTTTGAACCCGTCCTTTGATTATACCAAGGTAAATAAATAAGATATTGTAATCATATCAGTTTAATATCGAATAAATTATAGAAACAATGAGATAGCAAAAAACCGATATATTTTAATCCTGAACTACGAGCCCGGTAATTGTTTTACTTCATTTCTGGTAAATGTAAAAGTCCTAAGAGCTAGGTGATGATTAATCATAGAATTATCATTTGTTATAAGTTTTGTCCCTCACAAAGTAAATTAGCGCATAAACTACTAACTAGTTGACTCCGAGTTTCAATTGAAAGTTTTGTTCATCGGATTTTCGAATTTCCATAAATTTACTGATTTCAAATTCTATCGAATACTATTTGCATAATATCATTCGCATTTGAAAATAGAACATCATCGTCACGAATATTTTTTTATTGAGTTTTTACTTTTCTCTGGTCTACGCCTGTATTCTATTCAACTGATTATGAAAGAAACAGTTCCGAAATCAATTAGCCAAGTCGACCATATTATTCCCTCAGATTGACAGCTAGTAAAAGTTAATATGGATAAAACTAAAGTTATTTTTTTCATATTTTCTTTGCAACTTATTTTCATAAGAGCCTTACGAGAATAAGTTGCAAAGATCAACAAAAATATTCTAATATATATTTTTATGATAGGTATTGGAAAGCAAATAAGCAGTCAGATTTCCTGGTGGTAAGAAATACACGTCACCTATAGACACCAAAGGTGAAAATGGTGCGCTGCCAACCTGAGACTGGGATATTAAGCCTCTTGCGTGTGTAAGTTTACCGGCTACCCTATCCTCCAAACTAGAACACGACAATGGCGAGCACTGATGCTATTGTGACAAGAATAGGTAAGGCGGTGGTACCAATCCGGGCGAGTCGTTGCAAGACTTTACCACCTAGTCAATGTCACGGTGTTATTAACAATAGACCCTGTGCTCGCCTCTTACGAGCTGTCTGGATGGAAGGCAGTTGGTCTATTTTTCAACGGAACCCGAACCAATACGGGGGAAATATGGTTGGGTTATTAAATTATGGCGTAACCGAGAAAAATAAGGATGCAATTTTATATTCAGAAACTTACCCCTTTGTTTAATTTCTTTGTCCCGCAAGGGTAATAATTAGTAGAGTAGAGTAGGTTAAGAATAGAATTACTATTATGAAAATAAAATTAATTGAACACATATTTTAGGAATAAATACGCTCTTTTCTTGAAGGTTTCTAAGTATAGGTCTGCTGTACAAATCTACCGGCTACCTTTCTCTGTAGACTGGAACACGACAATGCATTTATGGCGACAGGAATAGGTAAGGCGGTGAATCCCTAACCGGGCAAAATGCTGCACAGCAAGAGTACTGTAGAGACCACCAGTGATCTCCTTGATTGTGAATTTATTATTATAAACAAGTTAATATTTTCTAAAATTTTCTGTCGTATTGTTTCTATAGTCACTTATTTGTTCTTATGCAGTGAAGCTAACTCAAAGGTTTTAGGAAGCTCAATTTAAATATGTTACATGCCCAGATAAAAATTCAACATTCAAATAGTCAGCAAACTCACATACGGTCGCTTTGATAAAGTAATATTAATGCAGCTTACTTTGAGTGAAACCGATTTTCGCTTTTGATCAACCACTTTGCGACGGAGTGTGCATTTTAATATTTTCAGCACATTTTAACGAGTTTCCGTTTGCAATTTTAACGAAACTGCATCAATATTTTTGAATTTCTGCTTTAGATGTTTTATTCTAAACCAACTCTTGCATGGTAGTGACCCGAATGTTTCATGTCATCGATACGTCTTTAAACATGAAAATGAAGAAAAATAAAAATTATATTGAGGTTCCTCAAATCGTTTTTTCAAAACTTTCAAAGTAGTAAAATGTGTGCACTTTCCCCCCATCCCCCTGGTAAAATTACTCACGCAAAGGGCTTACCATCCCTGCCTCAGGTTGGCAACGCACCATTTCCACCTATGGTGTCTATAGACGACGTGTATTTCTTACCATCAGGAAATCCGTCTGCCTGTTTGCCTTCCAATATCATAAAAAAATGGACGTGTATTTCTTATCACCACCATCTGCTTGTTTGCCTTCCAATCTCATACAAAAAAAATCTTGTGACTACTTAAAAGTTGAAAATTGTGTCTGTAACATACTAAGATAAAATTTAATATTAAAATAGTTGGCAAACTAGCACACGGACGGAGGAGTCACTTGATATCACAAGGTGGAAAACCATTTCGCAGCCGCATTCGAGCGGCCGTAGTGACGAAGCAATTTTGAGAAAAGTTTAACGAGAAACGCCTGCAATTTTATCGGAACCACACCTTCGCTATATATTTTCAGATATTTATTTTTAATTTTATTAAATTACGAGGTATCAGGCTCAAGCTCGAATCCAAAGATTTTCCCCGTATTGGTCCGGGTTCCGTTGTAGAATAGGCCAACAGCCTTCCACCCAGGCAGCTCGTAAGTAGCGAGCACAGGGTCTATTGTCACCAACACCATAACATTGACTAGGTGGTAGAGTCTTGCAACGACTCGCCCGGATTGATACCACCGCCTTACCTATTCCTGCCACACTAGTGTCAGTGCTCGCCATTGTCGTGTTCTGGTGTGAAGGGTAGAGCAGCCGGTAAACTTACTCAGGCAAGAGGGCTACCATTCCAACCTCAGGTTGGCAACGCACAATTACCACCTTTGTTGTCTGTAGGCGACGTGCATTTCTTACCATCAGGAAATCGGTCTGCTTGTTTGCCTTCCAATATCTTAAAAAAAACGCGCAGGTATTTGTGTTATGAACAAGATGTCTATATATCCGGGTCTCGGTGTGTAGGTACTGTATATTAAATGATTATCTATTTATATAGTATCTTCACGCCTATTATCCCCGAAGGGTTTAGATATAGTTCTAGTATATCCATGACACGTAAATCCAATAGTATGTATGTGTGCGATTGTGGAGAAAAAGCCCCTGAAAATAACTGTTTTAGGGCAATGAGATTTTGGAAAAAAATTGGCGGGCACATTCAAATGTGTTAGTGGGCCCTCCCCTTACTTTAATCCTTGCTAGCAATTCAAATATTTAATAATTGAATATTAAATGTTAAAATGTTACACATCATTTAATATCTACGTATTGTTTTATATGATTGAAACTATATTATTTATTTAATTTTTTACCAGAGGATTACAATGGGAATTCAAAATTATGAATCCAAAAATGTATTCAACTTAAGTTATGTACTCACTTTCCTTACACATATAAAAGCCAAAACAAGTAATATAAATTTAAAATATAAAGTAAACATAAGTTCAGGTTAAAAATTAGCTGAGACAAGTTATAACATTAAAATAGGAGTCGGCCAACTCTAATATGGACGCTTTGATAAAGTCACATTAATGCAGTTCACTTTGAGTCAAACCATTTCTGCATTCGATCAACCACATAGCGAACAAATGGCACTTCAATATTAGAGATAATTTGAGTATTAATCTTCTCGTGGATGATGTACCATTATTTTATTTCAATTCAATTAATTTCATCTTTTCTATAAGTACAATTTATTCATTACAATTTCAACTATTATCATAACAATATCTTCATAATATTTAAAATAAAAATATTTATAACTAGCTATCCCGGCGAACTTCGTTTGCCTTCGCCCGCTTCAGGGATGAAATTTAAATTCAAAACCATTTTTCAAATTTTATTTAATTCATGGGTGACTTTTATATACTAAAATATATTAGTGCAGGCCCTGGACGTATTTGAGTATACAAAACATGAGTATCGGATTCTTTTACCTGAGCCCTTGCACAATGAAAAACTAGATTTTGCCAGAATGTGCGATGGTCCATTGTTATCCCCACTCTTCCTTTCACCGCGCCCCATGTATTTACTGCCCTGTGGAAGTATATTATTTTTGTTCTGCTCTTTCTGCCCTCCGGGCGGAAATCGTGATTTTTCCGTTATGCTAATCTAAGTTATCGTTTGCCGCTTTAGAGATATTTTGTAATATTTCAATAACGCATGAGGAGTATAGCTGTCCGTTTACAGTAAGTCACTATTTGTTACCTTAAACAAAAATATATGAGTAAATATTCTTGATTTATAATAACCTTTTATAACATTGAACTCAAAAACATTATTAAAATGAAACTGTTCATTTTAATTTATTTAAAAATGTATATGTGGTTTGTTTACTGCACTTTACGTGAGCTGACTGTACAGTAAATAATAATATATTCCACCGAGCACCCAGTTGAATGCGAGTCTTCGTGAATAAAATATCCATGAGTTACAGTCAGAGATACATTATCGTAGCAGTAGCTTCGCTGCCCGAGTCTGACCTCCCGCCTTATCCGAGCGCACCATTGTCTTCAGCTGTTACGGTAATTGTTTGCAAAAGCTCCATCTATTCCAGAAACTTAACATTAATATGTTCCTTTTCTTTTAATTAACTTATCAGACAAATGCTTTATTCTGATTAAGTACAGGGTGTATTGTTCTGGATAAGTAGTTTAAATTAATTTAAACGTAGGTACATATTGTAAAAACGTTACATTGGGTCATGAAGGAATTAATTACTAATTCTATGAAAATGAGTAAAATGCACAGCAAGATTGTTTTAATTATTTCTTGTATTTCAGTGTATATCACAATGTATCTTAAAAGAAGCTTCATTTTTATAAACATTTATATCCAGTTTCCAAACAATAATATGATTTTACTGTAAGAATATTCTTTGACCCCTGAACCTTGAGAGGAATTCTTCAGCCTAAGGTATAAATTGCCCTTAAGGTTCTCTTTTGCTAAGCGAAGACTGTATTTATTACAGCATAACTCCCCCAAATAATAATTATGTACTACATTATGCTATGAAAATAACTAAATAACAATTCAATTCAAAAATACAATTGAAATTTTTAACCACTTTGCTTTTTTTCATTTAAAAAAAGATTGCTTACAGTAAACCAGTGTATAACTTTTGAAACTACAGTGTTCTTTTCATCATACTTAACCATTTGTATTTTCACTTTAAATAACAGTGAAGTGTCATCCACGAACAGTACTATTTCATTTTTGTATCTTACATAGTAAGGTAAGTCATTGATATGTATTAGGAACAAAAATGGTTCAAGAATAGAGCCCTGGGGGACACCTATATTAACAGCAACCTGTCGATTTTGTATAATTAACTTCAATCTCTGAATTCTTCCATTCGAATAAGAAAACAGGAAATCGAGTGCTTTATTTCTGATTCTATAATGGCGTAGTTTCCTGATCAAAGTAGCATAATTAACGCAATCAAAGGCCTTGGACAAATCACAGAACACACCAAGTGCATCCTTTGAGTTCTCCCTTTGAGGACTTTGAGGCTTCAAAAATTTCTCCAATATTTCCACATCAGCATTGACTGTTGATATACTCTTTGTATAAAGAAACTAGGTGTTGTTGTTGTGACAACAATATAAATTCCAGAATCCTAACACTGTCTGTATTTTATTTATTTAATTCTTTATTACAATAAACAACAGAACAACATTACAAAAAAGTAAAGATTATAAAAGGATGTTATGTACAAGGTACAGTAAATGAAAATTCCGTTGCAAACGAATAGGAAGTCACCCCAACTTAACCTTGAAACTTAAATTTCCTTTTTAAACGACTACAAAAAGGAGGAGATTCTATATTCGGCTGGATTATTTTCTTATGATTCCCCGAGAAAGAACTCCCTGAAAGAAAAATTCAATATGACATTAAACTGTAAAAATAACTAAAGTAAGCAACAGCGGTGACGATATCAGTTAGCTGCCTATTTTTTAACAGTAAACACTTTGATCCGAGCTCAATCTGATTGCTAGCTTGTCAATATAATTTTTTATCGATAGTATATAGATTATAACTATGCATCTTTCCCATTTAAAAGTATATGCAACAAAAGAAGTTATTTTCGAATAGTTTTCCTGAGACTGACCTTCCACCCTTATCCGGTATTAGTTTAACCATTCCCTTCAGCTGTTCCGGAAATTAAACTACGCATTGTTTGAGATAGTTACATTGATTCTGGAATTCTGCTGGAAAAACTCACTTTCAGTTCCGTATTTGTCAACTGACTTTCTTTCATAATAGTAAATTATTCTCGATTGGATGGTTTTTATTGTGTAATCACAACATAAATCTATTCAATAATTTTTTGTCTTTGCAAGTGGTTTTTATGGAGAAAGACGGCGAACAAGCGCAGGCCTCTCATAATGATAAGAGACAATGGCCATGGCCCACAGACAGATATATTGGAGGTACGTTGCCATCTTGTGGTCGGACTGTTAGACCTTATGTACAAATCTACCGGCTACCATACATTCCAAACCGGAAAACGACAATGTCATTATGGCGGCAAGAATTGGTAAAGCGGTGGACCCAGGCGAGATGGTATACAGCATTTTATCACCTGTCTCGTTGGGAGTGCCTTAGTTAACCTATGCTCGCCTTTTACGAGCTGAATAGTTGGTCTATTCTATACGAGGAACTCGGATCAACACGAGGAACACCTAGATTGACCAGCGGGGCTATTGCGTAACTCGGTGACGAAATGAAACATACTACGAACTGCAATTGGGTGTCGAACCAAAATGTCACAAAATCGGTATTGCGTATCTCAATTAGTTGTCAGCAG
>DVZL01003549.1:0-13863 GCA_018236625.1 Lasaia peninsularis
TACCTTGTACACATACATATTTAGCAAAAAGCGGTTATTTTAATATTACATACAGACACTCCAATTTTATTTATTTGTATAGATAAGTGCACTAGTGGGCGATGGGTCGTCACATACCTGTGGTGTGTTGATATATTTGTGTAGCCCTAACGAATCTTTGCGAAAGTATGTCGTTGTATGTCGAAAATTGTATTTTCTTAAGAGCGCCATTTATGTGGATGGTATTGATATAATCAATTTGTAAATCAATAAAGCGACCAAAAATTAGTTGAAGGACTCCTAAAACACTAGATGAAATGACATTTCTGTATCCTAATGAAACAAAAATATCATTCTATTCGAAAAACCAGATCCGACATTTTGCGTGGGTGGTGTCGAAGTGGCCGAATAAAATTTAATTAGTGATTATAATCATTGATGTATACATAATACTGGTATTTGAGAAATTGTTTATGTATAACTAACTTTCGGCCCGCAGCTTCGCCCGCGAGAATTATTTAATAACACAGATAACTTGCAAAATGCAGAAAATTTTCCAGTCTATAATACTTATTGCGTAAAAACATACCATATTTTAATGTAGGCGGTTAAAAAGTAGCCTATGTCCTTCCTCAAGGTCAACACTATATCTGTACCAAATCTCATCAAAATCGGTTTAATGGTTTGGGCGTGATAGCGTGACAGAGATACTTTCACATTTATAATATTAGAAGCGATCATTCCTTAGGTACCTAATAATAATATTTACTACCTACAAATAATATAGTAGATAACTTGACAATAGTTTATAAATAAAACTTGAAGTAACTATCGGCCACCAGCAAGTCTATTGGTTAATATAAAGATAAAAATAAATATCGTTACGCTCATATTTCGGAAAGGGTAGGCAGAGGTACATACTTGTGCACATATGATTAGCGGATTAGGTTAGTCGGTATATTAGGTAAAAATCAAATCAAATCTGAAATGAAAAAGCTCTAACTCGGAACCGAACCCCAGACCTCGTGCGTAAATTTTGAACCCTATCTACGGTCACAGAGAGAAAGAGAGAGAGAGGTGATAGAAGAGATTAAGATATACCATCAGAAAAGCTTAAGAATTTTTCGGTCAACTACCCACAGTGCGCAAATTCCTCTGTACAAACGAATCTTTTCATGCTTTTTCCCTACCCGCATACTCTATCATACATTGACATTTTATGTTCGATGTACCGCAAAACGACGGGAGTAAAAACGGCAATCGATGCAAATCATTCGAAAAAATCGTTCCGGTTGTGTTTGAGTTTTTGTAGTAGTTTGTAACAGGCGTGGTCGAGAGGTTTTTGCGACCCTTACGAATTGTGCATTTATGATTTAAATGCGTAAAAAATGTGATTTTAGGGATCCTTTCCGCTTTTACTGAACGCGGTTGACCGATTGAGAGGCGAAACTGAGTTATTTGGATCTGGCAAAAGTTAGACGGTATATTATACTATTCGTGTCACTTTTTTGTCGTTTAGTCAATAGAGAATTCATGTTTCGGTTTTTTGTCACTTACTCATTTTTGATTTTCAAACGTCGGCATGTGATGACGTGGTTAGTGTATATAGCTAACATATATATGACATATATATGATGTATGACATACATATTTTCACGCTAGGTCCCTTGTGGCGTAGGCAGAGAGTATTGAGTGCTAAGTGTCATACACAAACTTTTTTTAATTAGGGGATAAAACAACGAACAAGCACACGGGTCTGATGGTAAGAGACAACAGTGACCTATAGACCTTAGATGTTGTAGAGTACGTTGCGTGCGTGCGTGCGTCCGTGCGTTAGAGCTTTTGTGTAAGTCTACCGGCTACCTTACCCTCCGGGCCGGAACACGACAGTGCATAAAAACAATTCAAGGGACTAGGATTCGATTCCTGTAATATATATTTGTTTTTCTTATGTTGAATTTGGTCGCTTTTATAAATTATGGTCACTATTTTTTTATTCGATCGCTTTATTTTTTTGTTTCTAGATAACAAAAAATATCTATATGGAGAAACAATTCTTATACATTTCTAAAAAAAGAAAAATACAAGCGGACAGATAAGTAATAACCACAAACCCGAACACGACTGTGGTGAGCACACACACAGTAAAATTCACAAGTAATACGGATGAGTCGTCATTGATGTCCTTCTAATCATAGTCAATGTGTCCATGCGGCCATTTTGTTTTCACTGTCCTCTTAAAAGCCTTATACAAATAGAATTGGCCTATACTTTTAAGGCGGTTCAGGACGTTTACAGTGATAAAATCGTGCTATCACGACAACAAAACGCTTTCTGAATCATTTTCACTCATTTTTATTATACGGAACCACACATAAATATTAATACTCACGCTTAAATATAATTTTGCAAATGCCACCACAACGTGTGAAACTCAAGGATTATGATATGACAAAGGCAGTAACTGATTACCACGGTGGATTTAAATATTTTCAACATGGCAACACCGGTTCAAAGTGACTCAGTATTTATATTAATAAATAATTTAAATATTTTGTTTTAATTATATGATTATGTAATTTACTAAATGATTATGTATTTTAATTAAATTGTTTCGTATTTTATTGAATTGAATTGTTCGAGAAATCACCCAAGTGCAAGTCGTTTACTAAGGTACCGTACCATACAGACAGATAGACAAACAAACAGATAGTGGAGTCTTAGAAACAAGATAACTTTTTTACCCTTTTAAGGTAACGGTGTCCTAAAATTGATGTCAACTGGTCCCTACTAACTTGACTTGACTATGAGTTTCTCACTAGTTTTCCGCAGTTAATTATTTTGTTCACATGGGTAACTTTTAAAGAGTAGAATTTTCTCCAACTTATAATACTTACGGCGTAAAAACATATCCTATTTTTAATATAGTCGGTTAAAAAGTTAGATGTGTTATTGTATTGTATACATGTACTAGGAAACCTGGCGAACTCCATTTCGCCACCAGATGGCATTTCGTGTCGTTTCTTTGCTATAAACCCTACGGAGCTTGAGACCTTTCCAACGAATGCAAAACCATGGAAATCGGTTCATGCGTTCTGTAGTTATAGCGTCAGGAAGGAAAACTCGACTTATTTTTATATTATAGATAAGCTATCTTACTGTAAAGTTTCATCTACATCCGTTCAATAGTTTTTTCTTGAAAAAGTAACAAGCATCCATTTACATCCATCCTTACTTACAAACTTTCGCGTTTGTAATATTAGTAGGATTTGATTGTGTAATAGGACAATGTATAACAAAAAACTGCATTCTTAACCCGAAAGTAATATAAAAGCCATGTCGGATTTTTAACTGTCATATAGTGTAAAAATCTATAAAGTAAAAAAATATCAGCAGTTAGAACTTTTTAGGGTTATGTACGCAAAGTGTAAAAATGGCAACCTATTTACTAAGACTCCGTTGTCCATCTGTAGGTATGTCTGTCTGTCACCAGGCTGTATCTTATAAACCGTGATAGCTGGACAGTTAACATTTTACCACATGATCTATTTCTGTTGCCGCTATAACAACAAATACTGACATATAAAATAAAGTAAGTATTTAAAGGGGCTCCCATACAATAAATGACGCGACCCGACCAATAGATATCGCAAAATATCAACTTACGTGTTCACTTCAAAATCACAACATTATTATTTAGTTGTATGTATAAAACGTGGTTTTTAAAGATATGATAAATCATATCTATACAAATAAATAAAATTGGAGTGTTTGTATGTAATATTAAAATAACCGCTTTTTACTAAATGCACATGTTTTATAATATTTACAAGGTAATTATCAAAATTATAGTTTTTAGAATTTTTGTCTGTTTGTACTTGTTGAACTGATTTTGACAGGACTTTCACTGGCAAACAGCTGATATAATAAGGAATAGTTTAGGCTACTCTTATTTTAGAATTTTTTTAAATAAAGAAATAAAATAAAAATGCGGACGACGTCGCGGGCACAGCTAGTTGTATAGGTAATTAGTCAAGCACCAGCAATCCGATCCGATTTGTAGAAGATTTTTAAAGAAAATTAACCTAATTGTGAAACAAAGGTTATAATTATAAACGAGGCTAGTAGTACGAAGTATAGTACTAACGAAAATTATAGCTCAAGAGCTAGCTTCATTTAATAGCTATTAACTCCGTATTGGTCCGAGCTCCTTTGTGGAATAAGCTAAATGCCCTTAAGACAGCTCACAAGAGGCGAGCACAGGGTCTATTGTCACCAACACAGTGACATTTACTTGGTGGTTGAGTCTTTCAAAGACTTGCCTATTCCTCCCACAATAGCGTCAGTGTTCGCCACTGTCGTGTTCAGTTTGGAGGGTGGGGCAGCCGGTAAACTTACTCACGTAAGAGGCTTATCATCCCAGCTTCACGTTGTCAACGCAATATTTCCACTTTTGGTGTCTATAAGCGACATATATTTCTCACCATCAGGAAATCCATCTGCTTGTTTGCCTTCCAATATCTTAAAAAATAATATATTATAATTATAAAATAAATAAAATTAGAGTGTCTGTATGTGATATTAAAATAGCCGCTTTTAACTAAATGCATATGTAAGTTTACAACGTACCAATACCAAAACAGTACTTTTAGATTTTTTGTGACTCTGTCTGTTTGTACCCACTAATCTCTGAAATAACTGGTCCGATTTTGACGGGTCTTTCAGTGACAGACAGCTAATGTAATAAGGAACAGCTTAGGCTTATTTTTGAAATGTATTAAATAAAATAATTAAATAAGATCGTGCTCGCAGTCGGGCACAGCTAGTAAAATATATAAATGTCGTCACGCCCATATTCCGAAAAGGGACATATGCACCCACAATGAGCCGACGATATTAGGTTCCATGATGTGACTGGTGGCCATATCGGGCACAAATCTCATTCCCATCGTTTTTAGTCAGAAAAACTGAAGAAAAACAGCTATTACAATTCTTGATTGTAATGTACTCATAAAACGATTTGAATCGTCTTTACTAAACGGTTAAGGAGTGGTATTCGCTGACTGCGATAGTGTTCCCGGAACAATACAACCTGGATAGCTTTAAGGCCAGACTGAAGTATGTTCTTCGGCCGCATCGCCACTTAACATCATGAGATCGCGGTCAAAATAGAATTGGAGTGTCTTTATGTTACATTAAGATAACCCCTTTTTACTAAATGCATACCTGTGTATGTTCACAAGGTACATATACCAAAATAGTATTTCTTAGAATTTCTGTCTGCTATTTCAGAGATTAACATACAAACAGACATTTTTAAAAATGCTGTTTCACCTTCTAAATAATTTTAGTAAAAATCGGTTATTTTAATATTACATACAGACACTCCGATTTTATTTATTTGTATAGATATAAATAAATTTTATGTGAAGTTGAGATGTTCTTTCCATGAACAAAACAATTGATTTTATTAACTCGATAATTTTATGAAGATGTTAGTCGGTTAAAGTATGTGACTCGGTTAAGTCATTTGGGAGATGGGTACTTAGAATAATAAATACGCGACATTGTTATGAATATATTCAATGCTGTTGCGCGGGGGTAAGTGGGAGTGTTCATGCATCCATCGCCGCTGATAGTATGATAATGAAAAGTGTATTAAAAATATTGTATTAAAGAATAAAATTATTATATAACTAGGCCTCTAAATCCATTTAGGTAGCTTAGGTTCGAAAGCCATGTACAAATGAGTTTTTTTTGAGTAAATTTTCTTACGGTAAATTATACTTTTGTACTTCTCTATCTAAATTGTTAATTTTATCTCTTTTGTATACCAAACAAATAAGTTCTAAAGGCAAACTTAGTGCCTATTAGCACTCTTTATCAATAAACTTTTCAACGGAAAGCAGTGTGTAGGTGCCATAAAAATCATGATAACTTTTTTGCTTCATGTGAAATGCCGATAAAATATAAAAGAGCCGTGATAGTCCAGTGGTTAGCATTTCATTTCAATAGCGCACATTCGAATTTTGCCTTGTTCCAATGATTTTTTATAATTTAAGTACATTTTCTGCTTGCTCTTTCAGCGGACATACATAAAAAACGCGGACAAAGTCGCGGGCTATCATCATCATCATCATCGTCATATAAAATTATCGTGTCGGGGTCTTTGTAGTTAAACTCCTAAAAAACGGCGTGACCGATTCTCATGAAATTTCGTGGACATAATATCAGGTACGTCTGATAATTGGACAACGTCTATTTTCATATGTAAAGACGATAAAGACGGTAAAATTCCTTCGTTATATAAAATAAACGTCCCACAATATATTTTCTTCCGTCAGCTCTCCGCCCATTACAATGGGCAAGGCGTGCCGTCGCCCATCAATCAATACAGACATACAGATAGAATTGTTACTTTAATTATTGGTAACTCAATTATGAGCCAGCCTTTTAAGGTTTCTCGTTTTGAACATTTGTTTTTTGTTGCTTGCTTTCATGATTTCATTTCTTTATCTTTCATTCTTACTATATTAAGTTACGTTTTAGTTAAGGATGAGACGACCCTATCGCCCAATTAATACTGCAGTATTATTTATTCATTAAAATGAAACGCAATGAATTAAAATGAATCGAAATAAGGATATAATTTATTTTTGGAATATTTATATTAAAAAGTTTAATTACACCAACATATTTTACCACATTATTATGGAGTGCAAATATTTTAACGAATTATAATTGTTGCTAATTATTATAAACATGGATTTATACCATCCATACTTTAACCCTATTCACCGTATTCTAATATGGCTTAATGGTGCGCGCTTCGAATTTACATTTCGGTAGGCCAGGTTCAAAACCGACCATGTACTTGTAACGATGAGGTTTTCTAGATTAAGCACATTTTCTGAGTACTCTTATAGTGAAAAACATCATGAGCCTCGTGAACTTTGGGATTTGTATCCGATACATCGACGAACTTGTCACCTTATACACCATGGGACCTAATATCGTCGGCTAATCGTGTGAGCATATCTATCTCTACCTACTCTTTTAAAGATATAAGCTTGAAATTTATTTATTTTAAATATCATATTATTCCTGTTGTCACAACGACAGTTGTCGTGTTCCGGTTAAAGTAATAATGACATGATAAGAGGTAAAATACTTCAGCCAATAACAAACAATTATACTAGAAATCATTAACATCTTAGGTGTCTAGGCATATTTCTAACAGGAAACTCCAGGCAGGTTTTCTTTGACTATATGTTTATTCGTATGTTTGTAGGTCTGATCTAAGAGTTATACTAGATAGAAGTTGCTCGTCTGACCCAACCCTTTTGTGATCTCCACATTAGGAGCTTATCTTTTCAGATACACTAGATTACTTCTAGAATAAATAATAACTTTATAAAGCCTCTGTTGTCTATAACTTATTAAAAATTTCTTTTGAGATTTCCTTCACATATTGAGATAAAAAAACTAAACCATTTCTATGCTTCAAATGATTAAAAATTAGCCGTTTTTTTATGAAAACAACACAGACTTTTAAATTTATAGGGATAACTATTATTTATGACTACAACTACGTTATTATTATTATACAGTATTTAAAAGTACCTTTATGCCCGTTATCCTCGAAGGGGTAGGTAGAGGTGTGCTAGTATATCCACGACTCGTAAGTTCAGTAGATATACTAGAACACCCACGATTAGCCAAGGAACTAGGGCCCATGATGTGATAGGTGGCAAGCCTATCGCCACTTCGAGCACTTTCCAATCTCGGGCAATAATAATATTACTCAGAAAAATTTAAAAAATATTTGTACTTACAGTATTTATCTAACCCTTTTTATCAAATAATAATAATATAATAAAATCCGTTAAGTGCGAATCGGAGGGTTCCGTACCATTATCTATAAATTATCTATAAAAACGGCAAAAAATCACGTTTGTTGTATGGGAGCACCCTATATATGGTTATTTCATTCTTTTTTTAGTACTAAATATAATAGTGGCAATATAAATTCATCATTTATAAAAATTCAACTGAGTAACTATCACCATTATCTCTAAAAACAGCAAAAAATCACGGTTGTTGTATGGAAGCACAATTATAATTATTTAATACTGTGTTTATTATTTGTTAAATATTACTGTGAAATATAACTGTAAAAAGCGCGATAGGTTCATAATAATTTCAGTATTCAAATAAAATATCCTTTTGTTGTAGTCCGTTATAAAATGTAGCCCACGTGTTATTCTGATGTTTACGATATATTACGTTACGATTTCGTAAAATCGGTTCAGCACTTTTTGTGTGAACAATTGACAAACACACACCTACTTACAAAGTTTCGCATTTACAATACTTGTAGTATTGACAAAGAAACCTATATTCGTTCCTTACGAGCTGTTGGGTACAAAAATAGTTGACCTATTTTCCAAAGCAGCCGGAGACCTTATGGACATTCGATATTTTTGCGACTATAAAACGCAGTTAGCCAAGCCGTACGTATATTATGCTTATTTTCTAATACATACAAGTACATGTATTAGTCGCTTATGTTACAACATATACATAAACAAGAAACTATAAATTTAAATTCACAAACACACATTTCAACATCGATTTCATTATGATAACATTTGTTTATATTTCAAAAACTGCTTAACTAAATTTCATAAAACTTATATGACACTATCTCTGAAGTATGACCTAACATGCAAATTCAAATATTATCAAAATCTATTCGGAATTGACAGAGTAATCGCGTTACAAAAATACATTAAAGGTAAAAACAGTAAATACTTGAATTAAGAACGCCTTCCATTTTGAAAACATATTATATACACAATTCGACATTTCTGCGACAATAAAACGCACGGTTTGAAAGTTGCACGTGTGGTATATCCTTTCACGGGCCCGAACACATTAGCAGCCTATATCATCAGATAGCCCATAATACCCCACATATACATAGGCAAACACCTAGGGCACCATACAAGGAATATCCTTTCACGACGTATAGTTTATTCAAGCGTGAGACGATGTCTACAGAATGGGTAGATAAAGCTCGCTATTCACGAGACGTTTGATGGTTTATTATTTTCGATAATTGTATTAATTAAATCATTATTATTATATTACTAGCTGCCCCCGCCGAACTTCGTACCACCTGCACTTAGGGGTATGAAAAATTGATGCTGGCCTATTTTTGGACCTACTCGCGAAAAATTGATGCTAACCTATTTTTGGACCTACTATTTGTCTACCTACGAACTTCGTACCGCCCGCACTTGAAAAATAATATAGATGTTGACCGATTTTCAGATCTATAGTAGATCTGAAAATCGGCTCACAATTTTTTTTTGAGAATCGGTCAAGCTGCTTAAAGGAGTACGGAAACGAACATTGTAACACAAGAATTTTATATAGGTGTAAGATTAATTTATGTATCTAATTTTGCATGTTAATCAATAATACATTAAAAATTAATGAATTATCTCTAGTAGGAGATTTTTATAGGTAACTTATCTTTGGTTACGACAGATATTATATGGATAGAATATATAGAAACAAAGGAATATATAGAAATGTTGTAAACCTACTAAACCTTTCAGAATTTTTATTTCCTTGAAACCAAGGAAAGCCTACTAAGAACCAATTTATATTTTTCGGATAGAAGCCTAGCAGAAGTATAAACCAAAATAATTGTACTTTATTCTGCCTGTTTTGTAAAAAACTACCTTTTTAATAAAACGTAGCCAGGTTATTAACTGATCTTTACCTACTCTTAGATGTGAAATCTAGAGCCTGGTTTCTTGCAGTTAGTTATTTTCCACCAATACTATAATATTGTCAATTGTGATTTTTGGAACTAACCTAAAAGTCATATATATTTTACCTGACTGTTAAAATGAAGTCTTTTCAAGTTTTTTGTATAGTTTTATCGATTTTATTTATTTTTATTGCACGAATACTTTGTCAAATCTATATTTGACTCTTACTATTAGGAGAGTACTATGCTAGTATGCTGTCTTACAATACAATTTTTTTTTAATTTAATTAGAGATCTGAACTCTTTGGTCGAGTGTAACCGATGTCTTTCTTTAACTTCCCGAGTTCGATTTCCACGTAGGCCAACTAGTTCTTATAAGTTTTTCATTTAAAATTCATCGTCACGTCATTGGACCAATTAATATTGTTATTTAATCGGGGGTGCATTATGCATATGTCTCTGTCCATCCGTTCGGTTAATCAAAATTGTTTCAGTTGTTCAGGATTTAATTCCGAATAAACATTGCGATTGTATACTTTTTTATCATTTTTAATAAGCTCACGACTGGAACGCTTTAAGGACACAAGAATGCAGTACTGGCTACAGTAGCTTAAGATAGTTCCTTATTGTATTTAACATTATTTAAGAACATAGCACGAATGGCGAATAATTGATTTACTGGACTTTAATCGTTTTTATACAATTATCTATGTAATTGGCTTATGTTTTTAGCGTTTAAGTGAATAGCGGTTCCTTATAGGATATCTTTTATAATGACATTGATTTATAAGGAATTATTTCTTTAGATGTTTTACATCGATATATGACTTTTTAAAAGCTTTTATTTAACTTGCACTGTATGTATGTAAGTATGTATGTTCGGGTAGAATCTTAGAATCCAATTTTGAGGTAATTAAGTGATTAAGCTGAAATTTTGTGTACACGTTTAGTTTGGAAGACAATGCACGATAAGGTAGGTGCATCATTCTAAGTCCAATATGGCTGATCAACGAAGATGGCGAAATTGTTGTTTTTAAAGCACTTGTACCATATGGGTATCAAATGAAATTGCTCGTTGAGAGCAACTCGAAAAATAATGAAAGCTTTTTTCTAAAAAAATTTTTCTGATTTAAATTTATTTTACTTAAAACTAAGCACAATTACCCACAGCTCACTTGGTAAAAAGTGATACTGGAGTTAAAGATGTTAATGCATTAAGCTAAATTCTATCTCACTATAATAGATTTTTATCTCACTGCATTAAGCGGCTTTAAAGAAAATGTGAATAGGCATCTATTAGCTTAGGTTGCTTCCACCTTTGACCCCTTCTTTCCATCAAGTGAGTTGAGACTTGAGGCAGCTATAAGACCGACTATTATAAAAAGAAGTTATGTTTTTACGCAATAAGTATTATAAGATAGAAAAAAATCTGCCCTTTCATAATTCACGCGGGTAAAGCCGCGGGCGGAAAGAAATAAAAAATGTCAATAAATACAAGTTTTTAAATAAATTGTAATAATAACTCTGAAAATATTATGTTGGCAAAGTACACAAAGGCGGTCTTATCGCTATTACCGAAGTGTGTTTCAGCTCTGTCGAGCCACAGTGCCTAGTGTAATATAGGAGTGTTTGACGAGGGTTCCGTTAAGTCTGCAATAGCCAGTCCGAAATACCTTTCAACTGTCCCAAAGTTCCGGGCGACTGTATGAGTCTATAGGACGAGATTACGACGGACGGTCCAACAATATTCGGGAAAATGATGATAACGTAGAATGACGGGCGCATGGTCATTGTAGAATGATATTGTCGCCTAAATTCAACTAGAATTTATAGAAATAAATAAAATTGGAGTGTCTGTTTTTAATATTAAAATAACCGCACTTCTACTGTATGTACGTATACCGCGAATATACCAAAATAACATTTTCACGCAAACGCAGACGAAATTACAAACATAGCTGTAGAAAAATATCTGGATAGGTATTATTATAATAATATGACGATAAAATTATAAGTTTAGTAGTTGTTGCCCGCGGCTTTGCCCGTGTGTGTCTCATACAAAGAAAGTCTAGGCAATTATAAAATGAAAACGATTCGGTTATATTTATATGTCATCAAAACATTTCCATACAAATATTCATCCCCTCTAAAAAGTAAAAAGAAGCCTATGTCAACCTCAAGGTTAACTCTATCTTTGTACCAAATTTCTTCAAAACCTGATCAGTGGTTTAGGCGTGAAAGCGTTTCAGACAGACAGACACACAGAGTTACTGTCGCATTTGTAATATTAGAACGTATATTTAAGTAAGGTTTTAAATTAAAATGAAATCTGAATTATTAACGTCTTTATTGACGTTCATAATTCAGAATTTAACAAAAACGAATAGACAGGAAAAATGCAAAATATTACAAAAATGTATAAAATATATTATCTCCTATTATTATTATTTATGAGATCAAGCACCCGGGTCTCCTCATGGTAAGAGACAACTGTGGATTATAGACACCATAGATGTTGTAGGTGCGTCACTGTCTGTGGTCGGGCTGTTAGACGTTAAGTTCAAGTCTACCGGCAACCCTACCCTCCGGACCGGGACACGACAATGTCATTACAGCGACAGGAATAGGTAAGGCGGCAGATCTCCAGCCGGGTGACTTGCTGCACAGCATTCTACCACCAGTGGTCAAGTTGGTAGTGATCCAGTTAACCTATGCTCGCCTCTTACTAGCTGCCTAGTAGGGAGGCAGTTGGTATATGCTACACGGGGACCCAGACCAACACGGGACAATCACACATTTCTTAAAAAATGTAAACCAATGCTTTCCTAACTGAATGATCAGTCTTGGTTTATTCGCCACTACTACCGTGAATGGTGGTATAGTTTAGTGACAATACCCGTATAACTTTATGCAATTACATCAGTGCTTGCTCCTGTAGTGTTCAAGTTTGAAAGGGTAGGCTAGTATCAACTAGCCTACCTTTTAGATAACTCTGATTAGTTATCCTTTTAGATAACTCTGATGAGTTATCTAAAAGGATTACCACCCGCTTCAGATCGACATAGGACCACTACCATGTTTGGCATCTAAAGAGAACTTGTGTTTCTTATCATGATCTCCGTCAAGCGATTTTTATGTATAAAATTAAATTATAAAAAAGCGTAGGCAGAGATATATGCACCCACGATTAGCCTAGAGATTTTGTTATTGATGCAAATCCTGGGTTTTACTTCACCGTAACAGCACTCAGAAGTTAGAAAAACATATTAGTATATTGCAGCGTTTCAACCTGGATGACCGAATACATAAAGTCAAGAACTTCTTTTTTTGAAGACGGTTAAAAATGAATTACGACGACTTCTTTCGAACATTAAACATAAGTCTACACAACTTTAACGATTCGACTCGAAGATTTTTTACGATTTAAGTTAAGTATAGGTTGTTTCGTTAAAAATAAGCACACCAGCTGTCACAGACTGAACATTTTATCAATTTTTGTAATTGACATTGTAATATTAAAGGGCATTAATTGTATGAAATACTTAATGATAATGTTTATTTATTTTATTATTTCTTATTGCACAGAAATGCACATAAAAATACGTACTTACCGATAATTGCATATATCCAATAAGAGAGAACTATTGCACTTGCCCCGTAAAAAAGAATTATAAAAATATAATAACTGTGAAATTGGATTATCGTACTGATATTATAAACGCCAAAGTTTGTATGTATTTCTGTTGCCGGTATAACAACAAATAATTAAAAAGTACCCATACAAGTAAACGTACTTTTTTGTCGTTCATGAGCGAGTCCAATTCACATTTGGCTGGGTTTTTAAGGGAAAAGACAGTGAAAATTACAAACAAGATACAAACAACCCTAGCCGTACTTGTAGGTTGCTGTAGGCCTGATGTCATAGTGAAATGATTGTTGACGTCAGAAACATATTATTTATAGACTTAAGAAGTTCTGAAGTTCATATTCGTCTCTGCCAACCCTTTCAAGGATATAGGCATGACAATATTTATTTTTAAAGTTTAGCGTAAGCAACTTTACTATCTTCCTTAAACTAAAGTAATATTAAGTCTTAAGTT
>DVZL01003550.1:0-13862 GCA_018236625.1 Lasaia peninsularis
TGGATGTGGAGGTAAGCAAGCAAGCTGTAGGGATCGTAGACACCTGACAGTCGATACTCTGCCAGCCTCGTAAGGGACCTGGCGTGAAGATATATATGTAAGATATGTATCTTATAAAGCATTATGATGTGAAACGCAAAAGCGTAAATATTATACACGTTATGTCGCCTAGATATTTTTATTTTTGTTTATATTTCAAATTATTTTGTACTGAAAAAAAAAATTGTATGGTACCCCTGAAGGTTGAGCAATCTTAATAAACCCAGTACAAAAACGAAGAGGTTCTCAATCCGTCTGTATGTTTTTTATCATAATTATGTTTGTTACTCGATGGCTCATTCAGAAATTATTATTCAGAGGTCCCATATAATGTTACATTGATTGGTTGAAACTTATTGAAATATCAACAAAACAAAGAAAATATTTCTTTACTGCGTTTAAAGTGAGTGTAAATCACTATACAGTGAAAAACGGTTTCTTTAATAGATAGAGTGATTCAAAAGTAAGGTTTTTACGTATATAATATGCATAATAATATAATCGTAGACGCGGATCGCCATAGTTTTGTAATAAAAGAAATATAATCCCGCTCATATCTCTGTAAGGATAGATTGAGAGTACATACGCACTGACAATAAGTCGACGAGGTGGCAAATCAATATCATGCAACGTTTTTTAGGATAAACTGAAAAAACTTACAAAAACAGGTTGCTCTACGCGAGAATCGAACCACGGGACCACGGAGGCTATCCAAATTTTGGTTTTATTATTCGAGCAGCCGTTCCTCAGAGACCCGCGCTGCATCTAAATGAAGTCAATGTCAACTTATCTCAACGAGATTATGTGAATTCATTAACACAACTTTCATTTGAAAGTGGGCTGTGTAAGTTTGATAACATCTCTTTCACGCAATTAACTTAGTTTTTAGGGTTTCGTACGCAAAAATTAAAAACGGGACCCTATTACTAAGGTTCCGCTGTCCGTTATCTGTCTGTCACCAGGCTGTATTTCATAAACCGTGTAAGCTAGACAGTTTTATGTTGTCGGTAGTAGTAATACTAAAAAATATTTATATTTGAAGGATCTTCCGTAAAACGATCGACTCGACACGACCAATATATTCTCAAAAGATCTATTAATCCACTTGAGGATAAAGCAACTCGCCCGGGTAGGGATCCACCACCCTACCTATTCCTGCCGCAATAACGACGTCGTGTTCCGGTTCGGAGGGTAGGGTAGCCGGTAAAATTGCACATCAGGCCTAAGATCCCGGCCACAGGACAGTGACGCACCTACAACATCTATGGTGCTGCAGTTGTCTCTTACCAACAGGAGAGCCGTGTGCTGGTTTGCTGTCTTATCACATAAAAAAAAATACAAAATTAAATAGGTAATGGATACGATACGGAGCCCTCAGTGCGCAAATCCGACTCGCAGTTGGCCGGTTTTTATTTGGGTGAATGTGATATTTTTATTAATGGGCAATAAAAGCGAACGCTAGTTTTCGAATTGATGACGTGAAAACTGCAGGTCTGTTTTCTTTGCGTCATTCAGATTTCTGGATTCAACTTCAATTTACCGTCCATGAAGCAAAAAGTATGCTATCTGGAGCTTGCACTTCTAAAAATTTGCCCGAATTATCATACGGCTAGCTATCTCACTCTCACAAGGTCGATTTGCTTAGACGTTATCTAATTTAGAAAGAGCTAGCAATCCTTACTAATATTAAAACGGGAAAGTCTGTCTGTAACGCTTTCACGCCTGAACCACTAAACCGATTTTGATGAAATTTGGTATGAAGATAGAACTAAACTTGGGAAAGCACATACTTATTAACCTATTACATAAAATAAGGTATGTTTTTACGCAATAAGTAAGATGGAAACATTTCTGCTCTTTGAAAGTTATCTGTGGTATTAAAATGATTCACGCGGACGAAGCCGCGGGCGGAAAGTGTATATTCGGGACAGGTTGTTGTTAGGAGTGTAATCTCCAGATCTTAGCTTTAGCTTCATGTTACCCTCAATGTAAATTGTACTTACAAGTATACTACCTTATATTTAGGCAGAAATTTTTCCGACTTATAATACTTATTGCTTAAAAACATACCCTCTTTTTAATGTATTCGGTTAAAAAGTAGCCTATATCCTACCTCAAGGTCAACGCTATCTCTGTACTAAATTTCATCAAAATCGGTTTAGGCGTGAAAGCGTAACAGACTGATGGAATTAATTTCGCATTTATAATTTTATAGTATGGATTATTCGTCTTGGCAGAGAAACAGGACCTCAGTGTTAACTTGATACAAAAATATGTCGTTACTTTCTTCAAGGTTTTTCCGTATTGTTTAGATAACCGCATCGATCTTATAAGTTTAAACAAATATTGGAAGTTAAATTAATTAGTTTAGTCTTTGGCAGTGAATAAAAATTATTTGGACTTACAATTTGTATTCTATTACCGGAATATATTTCTGTAGGAAATAAAGTATCGCGGCCATTAGCTTATTACGAAACATTTCGTCCAGCTTGTATATTGTATTTGGATATTAATCGAATAAATGTATTTAAAACCTATTTGCTATTGCATTAAGGTATATTTTAAGTATACCCTTTGTGTAGACAAGACGATTTGATGACATTCCAATTTTCTACAATAAATTAGATCGAATTTTTTGTAAATTTTTATTTTTTTCTGACACGTGTTATATGTCGTTACTATGGTCTTGGTATTTGTATGTTTTGTGACAATAGATGTTACTGTCACTTGGCTGGTTTTTAGTTTTAGAATATATTACTGAAAATAGTTCATTTTAAATAGTTTTTTAATTGTCTGTTTTGGTCTAAAAAGTACTTATTTTAAGTTCATGTTTTTAATGTGTTTTATAATTATATACATTTTGTTGGGTTGTACATTTCAAATAAGAACGATTTAAAATTTGAGCAAAGCATGACGATGTCCGCTTATGGATATCGCATAATTAACGGAGCCTCCGACATTATGTACCTACTTACTTCGCTCGGAAACAGTGGCGTAGCTACTAAGGGGCTAGCCGGAGCAAACCCTGGGGCCCTCAAACCTTTACCAGAAAATCTCAATCGAACACAACTTTTTAAAATTTCTCTCATTTTCAAAATAAATATGACAGGATTTTAGTCATGGCAACTTAGTTTTTGATAAATTCGAAAGTTATAAAAACGTTGACAGTATCATCAATTTGACGGATATCAATATGTGCGTTTTATTATTTATCGATGTCTGTTCTCGCGATTCGCGATTGTGAACTCGAGTCAGGATTTTTTTAAACGAGCTGATGATAAAGTAGCTTAGCGTTTTTAAAATATTTGTATATTTAATGAATTCACTTCATAAAACCTTAACAGTTTTGATAATTTAATTTTGATAGGGTTTTAATTTTTTGATTCGCCCCAGAGCCCTAAGTTACTTAGCTACGCCACTGCTCGGAAACCACTTAAGCGATCTGAATGCACCATATTATAGACCCCCAGGCCTTCAACTATCTCCACGAATAATTATATTAACGTAAATTTATTAATTTAGGGATCAAACAAATTATGCATTTATATTATTAGTATATAACGAGTGTAGAGCAATTTGTTAAGTATATATTGTTGGATAAACTTCGACCAACGTCCTATTCGCAGCAGAAACTAACTTTTTTATCTGAATCGTCTGATGCTTAAGCCTAGGTTCAGTAGGTACAATTCTAGTGCTCCTTGGGCAACTATACGATAGCTATAAGGGATACCCTCTTACTCTACAATTTCACTGCTGAGGACGATCAAGACCAGTCATAGTGGAGAGGGGGAAAGTACCCTGAATTTCGTTAGTGTTAACATCAGGAGGGAGACGAATGAAGTGGAAAGTTGAGGAGGTTTTTTCACTCTCTTTCCTGATGCCTGATGCCAAATATCCAATATAATACGCTATGTATGTACGGCCAATTTGATACATACCTATAGTTAGTATTCATGAACTCGATTATTGATTGTGCACACGAAGCAGAGGTTGACATTCCATTTCGTAATGGCGGCGGATGTATTTATCAATGAAATGCTATTTCCGAATGTATGCTCCAATATTATTCTGTATTACTTTTCATTATTTAAAAAAACAGTTACGCCCGTATCCTCGAAAGGGTGGGCAAGTATTGAGGGTGCATAAGTAAACCTCAACTTGTGCACCCACGATTAGCCCATGATATTATGTCCCAGGATGTGCCACGTGACACGTCCGTTGCAATATCGTGTACAAATCCAATCAAGGCAACGTTATGTTTTTTAGTAAACCTGTAAAAATTTATAGAAAAAGTTACCCTACCAGGGGGCAGGGAGTCAAACCCAGCATCTCGTGCGTCAAAGTCAAGACTATGCTCGACTATAGGGGCGATTTCATTCTCTACTAATTATAAAATAGTCGCTACTAATTTTGTGAATGCGATAGTATATTTGTGACCTTAAGAGAATCCATTGCTTGAAATGTTAAAAATAGTAGCCACGGCATAGGACATATTCTATTGTATCTGAAAACCTACATAATACTGAGTTCATTATATATTTGCTAATATTTATACGATATACATCGCGTGTCGCACCACAATCGTCTAATAGGCTCATTTAATGGGCATGACGTTTGTGCAATAAGATTAATCAAACAACGATTGTTCTGAAATTTTCAATGCTTTATTTCATAATAAAAATGTTTTAAGGCTGAACGTAACCCAACATAATTTTATAACTCTCAGTGCTTCTTGTAAAAAAGGTCATCACTCAAAACCTTGAGTCAGTACTTCAATTTTGTTCATATAATTCCGTTTTTATCTATCTCCAATTGTAATTTGGAAGTTTATAAATATTAAGTTAGTTTTCGCAAACAGTGAACGAATAAACAGTTCATTATATCTACGTATTGTATAAATCTTTTGTCACGACGTTCGTTTGATTCCAAATTGTAATAAGAATGGAAACCCGTAGTACAATTAAATAAATTTAAAATGCGGCTAAAGCCGTGAACTGTGTGTAGTAATTTTATGTATTCGTTCGATGCTAAGAACACATTACATTTTGAATCCTATTCATTCCATATTTTAAATTTAAATTTCGAAGTTATCAAATTTTTTTTATAATGTGTTACTTTCTATGTAAGGCTCAAAAATAGTAGAGTCCAACTATAGTACCCAGGATAAGAACAAGTTAACGAAAGCAAACGAAGAGTCAATTTTTAATTTTGTTATTAGGTTCACCTAATATAACAGAAGTTGAAAGATGATTTTAGATAATATTTTATTATATAGATTTTCGTACTGTACTTAAATTCAAATAATTGGAGCCATACTATATTCTTGGAATAGTAATGAAACATAATTAAATTGAAGTATTAGCCACCGTCATGCCGACTGAGTTTACAAACTTATTGCTTCTATTCCTGGCTTTTAGCTATGAAACGTACAGTATTAAATTACCTGCTAACCTACTCTCGTGGTGTTTCCGTCTTCTAAAAATATATTCGCTAATATTCGACCAATTTTGACTTAAAATCGACCAGTATCTCAAGAATGTGGTAGTCATTCGATCAAAATTAGTCGAATATTTTTGAAAGCCTTGCAGTGCCTATCAGTATGAGAAGACCCTTCTGATTGTTTACCTTGCACCATAAGAAGTGTTTATAGCTAAACCTTCACCTAACGTAGAACATTCCTTAAAATTAAATAAGTTATGTCGTTGTTTCATTGGTTTATAATTAAACGTAAATAACGTGTCATTGTGTATTAAGCGACATATTTCCTCCGTTAGTGATAATTTTCCAAAGCTCTCTAAGATAATATTACTCATCTGTTATCAATAATATTGGTTTTGACAAAACTCAATATCATCTTTGTTGTAATAAGATAAGAAATAGTTTTGTATGGTTGTACATAATTCTTATTACAGATTATAAATTAATTTGATCAAAGAAATTTGTTTATACACTGTTGTAGATAATGGTTATATTTTTAAACAATAAAGTATATTGTTGATGATCGAGATATTATTAAAGAAACTTGATACCTAAATTGATATGTTTTTTTAGTAGTTAGGTGTAATTTTATGTTTTTACAAACACACACACTCGCAGACACTTATTACACACACACACTTGCACACACATATTACCTACACATATTACATGATGCAAATTTAATAATTTTTTGCGCCGACAGTTATTTTGCTTGATTACGTCATGCTCAGACGGCTCAGCAACTCTAAAACAAGATTTAGGAAACCTAAAGTAACCAGCGAATCATTTTGAACGAGACAGTCCCATTTTTCAGTTACCTGTCCCGGTTTTCCCAAATACAATGCCGGGAAGCAAAAATGTCCCGTTTTTACAAAATTGTGCGAACATTTTGTCAGAGTTTGCCCATCTCTCCATGTTACCGAGTGTTTTATCGTACCTTATGCGTCGTCTGTATATCCGTACTCTAATATTATAAATGCGAAAATGACACTATCGGTCTGTTTGTTACGCTTTCACACCTAGACCACTAAACCGATTTTGATGAAATTTAGTACAGAGATAGAGTTGACATTGAGGAAGGACATAGACTAGATTTTAACCGACTACATTAAAAAGAGAGTATATTTTTACGCAATAAGTATTACAAGTCGGAAAAAAGCCCTTTGAAAGTTGTCTGTGTTATTAAAATAAACCGCTGGCGGAAAGCTAGTACTCCATAATGCAATAAGAAAATCATTAAAATAATTATTATTTTCGGTACTTATTATAATAGTTTGATTTTTGATTTGGTTAATAAGAACACTTTATTTCGTTTATACATGCGTCACGAAAAAATAATATGTCTAGCTTTGAACGAAAACTAAATGGTCACCCTAAGGATATCGAACCAAAATTGTTTTCTTAGGCGAGGAGGCGACCAAACCTGTTGTTTATCTCAAAAGCGGAATATCTGTGTACTATGTTCTATGCGGTGCTGACCTTGCTATTAGTGTTTTAAATTTTGTTAGTAAAATATATATTATCAGCTCTAAGAATGTTCAGGAAGCTTAGAACGCTGAGTTTATTTTAAACTGCCATTTTGATTTTATTAGGGAAGCTTTGTAAACATAGGTTGATCGTTCTATGGTAGGGGTAAAAAAAAATTTACCAACAGGCCGTCGCTGAAATCGTGAATGAAATGGCGGGTAGATACAGCTATTCTTCAACATATATTAAAAACATTTATATCGTTTTTAAACGCTTAAAACAACTTACTGTTTACTATTTACCAGATAACCTTAGAGTGAATGAGATAGATATATTTAGAACTAAGGTAGAGCGTGACGTGGCAAATATGTATATACAATATATTCGCCTCTGTGGTGTAACGGTACGGTCTTCGCCTGTTAAGATCGTTAGCCGCGAAGGGTCCCGGGTTCAATTCCCAGGTCGGGCAACTTTACCTAAGCATTACATTGCCCGGGATTGGAATTTGCCCGAAGTGGCGATAGGCTTGCCACCTATCACATCAGGGCCCTAGTACTTTGGCTAATCGTGGGTGTGTTCTAGTATATCTATTGGACTTACGAGTCGTGGATATACTAGCACACATCTGCCTACCCCTTCGGGGATAATAGGCGTGAATAGGACTTTTTTATTTACAATATATAATTATATGTTACCTGCGACTACGCTCGTATAATAGTTATTTAGCTCTGCCGAGAAAATTCCTAAGGATATCGGGATAAGTAGCCTACTACTAAGGGGAGAGACCCCAACCTCCTAACTAGATATAAACATTTTGCAATAAAAAAGCCCTATCGCGGCAGGAAAGGCCATACGTATACATGTATTAAGATTTTCTGTTATTAGGACACGATCGGTTTGTTTCTTCTTAATGTCTTCACTATCTTTAATAGTTACTAGCGACCTGTCCCGGCTTCTCACGGGTATACTATACATGTTATATACATAAAAACCTTCCTCTTGAATCACTCTATCTGTTAAAAAAACCGCATCGAAATCCGTTGCTTAGGTAGTTTTAAAGATTTAAGACAAAAAAAGTGACTTTGTTTTATAATATGTAATGATGAATGATTTGATTGATTAATCGGCCAACGGGTAACAATAATATACATATATATATTGAAACCCGGAATGTATACAAAAATTTGCAGTTAAAGGTCATCTTAAACTATTTTTAGAGATTTTACAAGAGAATCTCTGTGAATAAAGGCAGCATCACTATATACGAATATAATATTAGAAGAAAAAATGGGAACCAAATAAAACTTACCAACAGGCTGTCGTTATAAACATTAACGAACTCACTGGTACACCTAGTCAGATATTAGGTTATTGTGGGCTTTCTTTCTTATAAGCACTCCAATTGTATTTATTTCTGCCTCCATCCTCCTCCTCTATATCTTTGACCGTCTCGTTGGCCGAAGGGCTAGCGTACATGCCTTGCCCCATCAACTAACCACGAGGCTCGGATTCGATTCCTAACGGGGACAGACATTTGTGTGATGAACGTAGATGTCTGTATTTATCAGTCTGGGTGTTTATTAAAATATTTGTTCTTGTATCTATTTAAGAATTTCCATGTATTAGTATCGTTGTCTAACACCCATAACACAAGGATATAATTTGCTTACTTTAGGGTAAGATCAATTTGTGTAATTTGTCCAGGTATATTTATTTATTTATGTATACTATGAAAGCTATGGAATATGGAAATTATGAAAACATAAGAATTGCTTACACCCAGAAGCTTGAGATCTCGGGATATCAAGTAGTATCTACTCGGAGTCTTTTATTTGGTATGTCCTATCAATTTATTAAAAAAATCATGTAATATTCTATTAGGAATATGTAAAGAACTAGTTATTGTAACGATATGGCTCTGGTTTTACGTTATGTACTTAGGAGTTGTATGGTAAATCGTGATATGGTCGTGATTGATCACTTTTGTGTTTAATCAGGCCATGGCCGTCGGTAAACTTAAATCCATATCGCCTAATCTGTCTCATCTAAAAATATGTATTTGCAAACAAAGCCTAACAATGTTTATAATTTGAAAGGTTATAAGTAGTCGTAAGTTCAAAACACCTTACGAAAATTGGGACGGTATTTTTTTCATTATATTAGATAACATAATAGCAGGTTTGTGATGGTGGGAAAACATAGAGATATTCTACATAGAGTTGGTAAGACATACGGCTGCATGAAATGGAAACGTCCTAAGCTTGTGTCCTCGGAGGCGAATTTTGCACTGTTTTGAGGTTTTGGGGGGTTTTGTAAGGTTTGGCAATGCAAAGGGTGAGGGAAGAAATGCCCGGCGACGAAACTATGGTTACGTAAGTGTTAACCCCAAATAAAGGGGGACATTAACCAAGGGCCTCGTAGGAAGAACTTGTAGGGAGCTAAGAGAATGTGCACGAACGCTGAAACGTTCCTAGTGCATCTCCCGCGATTCGGCTACGACGCGGTCGGTATAACCGAGAGGTCGATAGGGCCATGGGTTGGTGGAGGGTTAAAAAAAGAAATAAGATTGCGGTGGTACGCGGGAAGAGATAGAGAGCCGCAATATTTTCTCTCTTTTTAACTGAAAGACAGTTGAAAACTTAGTTTCCCTCTATCTTTAATATATCTTTATAATACCTCTCTAATTTAGTGTGAGAAACACGCCCGGCACAAAGGCGACAATAGTTTTCTAATTTAGGAAATGCCTCTTGCGTTGGTATTAAATATTTTTATGAGACAAACAGCGAACTTGCACATAGCACTCAAACTGTGGTTTATGTACACCAAAGATGTAGTTGTATCGCTGCCCTATGGCTGTATTGTTAGGCGTTAGGAGTAGGAAAGGTGGTAAAAATGTGACATCATAACTTAAATAGCAAACACCGATGGTATTGCTATAGAAATAGGTAAGGCGATGGTAAGTCAATTCGAGTGAGTCGTAGTAAAATTAATTAAACCACTTTGTCAGACTAATGAAGCTTCTACAGTCAACAAAGATTGTTTTTAGGCGTTTAATATTACGATCAAACTAATGTTATCATTAGGACACAACCGTTACGTTGGAATAAAACACTTCGACTAATCACTGTGAACTTGACTTTATAATGATGAGTGATTTGATTGGTTAATGGGCCACCGGGTTTTATGCTGCATTTCTATTCTTTGATTCTTGATTTCTTGATTGATGTGTCCAACACTAGCCTGGCTAAAGTTTATGTTTTAAAAGTTAGTATAATAAAATAAGTTTATTTGCAAGTCGTAAAACAAAATTTGGATTCATAAAAAAACTAGCTGCCCCGGCGATCTTTGTACCGCCCGCACTTGAAAAATAGATGTTGGCCGATTCTCAGACCTACTGACACGTACGTACACTACGTACACATAAGATTTGGTGAAAATCGGTCGAGCCGTTTCGGAGGAGTACGGTAACTAACATTGTAACATGAAAATTTTATATATTAGATAGTTAATTTGTTGGTTAGACACTAATCATCATTTAATCCAATTATTAATTACTTTGGAGCCTGGGAACCCCGGGTCCGCTTATTTTTACTTTTTCACTAAAATAAAAACCGAGCCAGGTTTTTAGTTTTAAATGTATATATAAACGACGTATAGCCAGCTAGCTAGCGTTTCTTAAATCAGATGTCTGCTTTTATCCTAGTGGTACTTACAAATATTTTAGATAAGCCAACAGCACATTCGTACGAATCGTCCTGTTTGTTTGACAGAGAAACGCTAAATATTACTAAATTATACCAACTTCTTCCTCTTCATTTCAGTAATATCACGTATTATACCAGATATAGATATAGGGTAGGTCACCTAGTCTAGGGGATTTGACTACGACACTAGTTTTCTTTATACTTGCTCCTTGCTTAATTATATTAATTATATTTTTTTATCAATAGTTATTCTTTCATTAATCGATTATTTTCGCATCGATTTTTTGGGCCTATAGAACTATCGATTACTAAGATATTAATATTTTTGTATTCACTTCCCTAGTTCACAAGTAACACCAGTTACTACGACCCAAGTTTGTTTAACGCCCCAGCCAAAAAGGCCGAATTACAAACTGTCGTTTTCTGATGGCAAGTATCTACTTAGAACTTAGGTCCTTAGTCTAATTCGTAAAGAAATTGGCGTGAAGACAAAGATGTATTTACAAAAAAGCGTTTAATAATTGTAAATAAAACTAGAGGTCAAGGTTTAGTATATTTGCATACCATTTAAATATATATTCACACATTGATGCAACATTGACGTCAAAGTTTGACGGCAGCATTACAATTTGTATAATCTGTACTCGTGACGTCACCTCGTGAAGCATATCCTTAAAACTAGTAGAAACCTAAATGAGAAAGCGGGTCAAATGTTGACATACATGTTTAAATAAACAGTGTTTCTCAAATTTTTTAAATGGATTTGATTCAGTCACAAAATTACTTTAGCTTTTAGGATAAAACTTCGTAAGTCTATAGAAATGTATCTATATACTATAGTCATAAAAATCCATAATATACAACTTCAAATCTCAAACTCAATTGTCAAGTGTCAATTTTTTGCTACAAAGTTTTATAAGATACATCACGGCTATATGAGATATTTTTAAATTTTTCTTTAAATAACACACACTAAAGGAGGTCTGTCATAACATTAATGACAGCCCTTTTTCATTTAACTTTATCGCGAACAATAAGAATTATTTTAAAATGTATTTTTATAGCTATTTCCAATAGAAAGTGCTAAATCCTTGCGCCGTTTCTTCTCGATGCGATGCTGCCCATTAACAAATCAAATCACTCATAACTAGGAAGTCATATTCACAGTGTAGGGATGGGCAAATGGGGAAGAAATATCGATATACATAGTATCGATATTTTTAAATGTATCAATGAATATTGACTAAAAATATCGATATGTTAATATATCGATATTTTTAGTCAAAATAATAAGCGGTTACCTATAAAAATTTTCTAAATAATAATTGTTGAAGCAAAGAAACTTAACCCATACAGCCCGTTGCCTTCTTACTCTTTCTAAATTTAAGATTGGATTGGTCAAATACATGGTCTGACCCATGAACAGACAGCAGAGTTTTAAAAAATATATCGATTTTGACAAGAATTTGATATCCGAAAATAAATATCGCAAGTTGATATTTCGCGGGGAAAAATATCGCTGATTTATATATCTTTTTTTTTCTGAAAAAATATCGATATTTTTTATATCGCTTTTTTTTCTGAACAAAATCGGTATTTTGATATAGGTATCGATTTTTAAGCCTAAGCTTATCACGTCACTGTGACGTCTGTCTGAGTTGAAGTAATTATTTGAAACGTAGCGGTTGTGTTCTAATAATATTAATAATTCTAATAATACTTTACCCTGATGATACACAGCATTCTTAACGCGATCGTGCTGTAGTGCATTTTTCTACAAGAGCTTTGTTAATATTTCTAAGGAACACTTAGATTGGTACAAATATAACTGCTGAGTTAAAATCTATAGATTCAATTTATTTCCCTAAATTTGATATTATCTTCATAATAATGTCTACATCCCTACTAATATTATGAATCCGAAAGTAACTCTGTCTGTCTGTTATGCTTTCACGCCAAAACCACACAACCGATTACGATGAAATTTAGTACAGAGATAGAGTTGACCTTGAGGAAGGACGTAAGCTACTTTTTAACTGACTACATTAAAAAGAGGATATGGTTTTACGCAATAAGTATTATAAGTAGAAAAGATGTCTGCCCTTTGAAAGTGGTCTGTGTTATTAAAATAACTCGCGGGCGGAATAATAGTTATTTACATAAGTGATAAAGTAATTTGGAGCTTTACGTATTTATTTTCTAAGGCCCGAAACGAATTCCAATTTTATGGTCTTTTTATTAATTTTAAACCCTTCAAAATTTAATCAATAATAAATACAAACAAGATTCACACATTTTACCTAAAATTTGACCCTAACATCGCGCCCGCAGATCTAAATGGAGCTAACTAAAAAATCACTATTTTTGAGTTATTGTATGTCACGGACTCGACATGAAGACCTGTCGATCAATAAAACAGATTGAATCTTCAAAGAATGTTTAAACAATAATTCAAGAAATCCAAGTAATTTCGGCACGCAAAAACGATCAAACTATTTGAATATTCTAGAATATTCCGATTGTAGAAAAGATAATTAAAATTCGAGTTAGCTCCCTTTAGATCTAGGAGTGCGAATTTTGTTAACAAAAGTGTACGAAAAAATGCCAGAAGCATTACTTCATACGAATTTATTCACATTTTTCACTGCAAGAATAAAATTTCAAATTTTAACGTCTTTTCTTTGCTTCTAATGTTACTTTTAGACAAAGACAAGAGCATGTAGAGTTAAACTCTACAAATTAAAAACGAGTCGGGAATTTTTAGCAACCATTATCAGTCTAGATATTTTTCTTTCACAATATGATTACTAATAGTTTAATATTACAATAAATTAAGTCCCTATTGGTCGAATATAGTTTTGTCCGATGATGTCAGCTGGTAACTTGCAGTCCTTCCATTGGTCCGCGCGGATCGTGTAAGGTCCAGGACCCGCAAGCGTCACTGAAATATTATAAAACATTTATTTAAAAAAATTACCTTTACGCCTATTATCCGTGTAGGAGTAGGCAGAGGTGTGCTAGTATATCCACGACTCGTAAGTCCAGCAGATACACTAGAACACCCACGATTAGCCAAGGTACTAGGGCTTTGAAGTGATAGATGGCAAGCCTATCGCCACTTCGGGCACATTCCGATCCCGGGCAATGTAATGCTTACTCAGAAAAATCTGAAAA
>DVZL01003551.1:0-13862 GCA_018236625.1 Lasaia peninsularis
AGACCTTATGTGCAAGTCTACCGGCTACCCTACCTTCCCGACCGGAACACGACAATGGCGAGCACCACGCTATTGTAGCAGGAATAGGTAAAGTGGTGGTACCAATCCGGGCGAGTCGTTGCAAGACTCTACCACCTAGTCATAATGCGACAATTATACTGAAAACATAACACATATAGCTAACTAATATAGCTAAATCCTAATATAGCTAATTTTACTTTTAAGAATGTATTATGTGTGTAAATCAACGATACTAGTACAACAATACTTAAATAGAAACTTGTATCAAGAAAAACGTTAAACTCGTCTATCATATTAATGTCTGCCCCCGCCAAGTATCAAACGTCAGCCCCGCCAATAGCCGGTGAAGATGTGCGTCAACCTCTTGATCAACGAGGAAATGAATTAATTAATTGAAGAAGCTCAACGATGCTATGTGATACCTAAATGAGTAGATTCTTTTAGCATTTATGTTCTATTCAAATATATAAACTACAACATTGCCAAGTTTCATCAAAATACGGTCTGCTTTGGTGTGACTGAGAAACAAACATCTATCTAGATGAGATGGTGTGTGAATCTTATTTACATAATCTCAAACATATCATACATCTGCACACAATATTAGTGTAGATTATTATGGTAGCACAAATTAACCTTACTTCGTAGAAACCACGGGTGAAAGCTAGTTTTGGAGATATTATAAATTTTTGTAATGTTATAACTCTAACTACTCCTGGCAATAACGGGGCATATTGTTTTTTGACGAGATAACTTAGATATAAGCTTGTTCAAGTATCCTAGCTCCTTAGTATGTAATATTGAATCAAAATAGTGTGTTGGGTATTAAATACGAGTATTATAATATTTGTCATTTGACACTTGTTTATATCCGTCAATCATTTATATTTTTATTGAACCAATATTTACCTATTAAATATGTAACCATTGATTTTTATCAATAAAAATTAAGAATTTTTATTTTTTTTCCAGGCGTACTAAGCTTCCATACATCGCTGATGCAGTAGGAAACAGCTTACCACCACCATCAGAGGTTCCAGCAACTGTCGGAAGTCCTGTTAATTTACTGAATCCTGACAGATATGAGTTCTATACATTTGATGAGTCTGGAGAGTTAGTAAAAAGGCTAATGACACTGGAAGAAATACAAGCTATAGTAGCAGCTGGAGAGGAAACTGAGGGCTTAGTTACTTTTGCCAATGAAAATCAGCCAACAGTTGCATTTAACTTTACTCAACCTTCCAATAATAAGGTTCACAGTGTTGTAACAAATGTCCAAAATGTCTTAAAAGCTCAGATGGAAGCCCATAAAAAGAAACCTGTAATACAACCAATTTTAGATACTCCGGACGTCTCTGATTCTTGGAGTTTAATTTTACCATCCATCTTTGGTAATTCAGGGATAGATATTGTACCTGACAAAAATACTGAAACATTCATAACTCCAGAAACAGATACTATTGATGTAGATAATACTCAAAGTAAAGAAAATACAGCGTCATCAAATGAGTCTTCTCAAATATTAAAAGAAACAGGAAAAAATCCCACGCATACTGAACCACCTATTACTGCTACTACTATTACTACTACTACAAGTATAACTCCACCTACAACAAAGAAAAATTTAGCATCTTCAACTAAAGCACCGAGACCTAAAATAACAACAACACGAAAAAGAATAACCACAACGACTACACCTAAGCCTACAACAACAACCACAACAACAACTACTACAACAACAACAACGACAACTACAACGCCACGACCTTCACCGCCTACGACAACTAAAAAAGTAACAAATAAATTTTCTACATCATTGAAACCTACATTAAGCTTTTCAGGCACACGAAGACCTGTATTTACATATCCTGTGAAAAATAAGCCATCTAAACTGAATGGTAACGGGAATGCTAACTCAACAAAATTAAATTCAAATATTACAGAAAATAAAATATATAACTTATCAAATAATAATTTGTACAAAAACCCGATATCAAATAAGAAAAATAATACTTACCAATATCAAAAAATAAGCACTTTTATTCCTTCTACCACTGCGTCATATTTAAAAGAAAAATCGACAACGACACAGATTACTACGGCACAAACATCAACTTTGAGTTTAGTAAGTGGTACAGAGATGACTACAAGATCTTCAATAAATATTTCTCCTGACTCAGATTTTAAAGTTAAAAATGATACCCCCAGTAGTTCCATATCGCCAATTTTAAGTACAAATGAAGAAACCGATAAAATGAACTCTACTACAATGACAACTCAATCAGTCTCTCCATCGACTATTCTCACATCAACTGAGATTATTGCGACGAATAAAGATCAGAACAAAGATGCTCAAAACTCAAGTGAGGATGACCGAAAAAATGAGCCACTAATTCCATTATTTGATGTTGCACAAAGCATTAGCCAAATAGCTTCAGATCTTGGAGGAGGTTATGGTCCAGTCCCAACAGCAACAAATGTAATAGATTCTAATAAAAATATCAATTTGCCTATTGAAAGTAAGGAGAACGTCGAAATTGATATTCCTGTTGAGTCTGGAAATGATGGAGATGGTAAAAATAATAATGATTTTGATAATTTCGTCAAGATTTCAACTATAGATCCACAAGAAACATTAAAAAATAACATTAATCCATTAAATGAATCAAAAACAATAAAACCAGCAATTGAAACATCTACCAAAACAATCATTCAGTCATCTTCACCCCTAACTACAACTTTGTATAATAATAATATCATAGATCCTATCTTATCGGAATCAATGGGTGACATGTTATCACAGGTTATGAACAAAAATACTCTTAACCAAATACCGACAAGTGAAAATAATGATGCCGAAGATACTAATGTAACAACTACACAAAGACCAGTAAATCAAGCTATATTGGGAGATAAAAGTTCTGATACTGCAAACAACACACCTAAAGATCATTCAAAAACACAAGCTCAAAAAGATAATAAGGACAAAATTAAAAACCAGTATAATACTTTGACAAAACAAAACAACACCACGACAAATGACACGCATATTAAAAACATATCAAATGAGATTATTAATTCAAAACCTGTAAAAGAAGATGTAAATGCAACTAAAATTTCCCTCAGTAACTCACAAAATAAGCAACAAGTAGAAAAACAGGATAATGAAATTAATAAGTCATCTGTTGAAAACTTAAAAAATTCATTACCGGTACCAAGTGAAATTAAAATAAACAATAAAACGGACAAAGTTAATACAACATCAGCCGCTACTTCTGATCTAAACTTAAATATTTCTATTGTTAATAATAAAATAAATTCTAAGAACACTACCTCAACGATAGACAAAGACAAGCCAATAGATGATGTTAAAAAGAAAATTCAGAAAGTAAATATTGATGAATTAGCGAATGAACGCAATGATTCTTGGAAGCTTATACCGATTGTACCTCCTCCTCCAGACGTTATGCCGCCTGCGAAAAATAATGAAGTTGAAAAAGACAATCAAAATGAGGAAACTATAAAAGTTCCTGATAGCAGCATTGATAAAAATATTATTCTAGACTTTTCTCAGGAAAATCAGGGTTTAGAAGTCACAACAAAATCATTAGGGGAAGATATTTTACAATTTACAGATTTATGTAATGAGTTAGCTTTTCGATATTGGAATGAATTGGTCCAAAACATAGATAACAAACGAAGTTTTGTATTATCACCGTACTCTATTACGTCAATGTTGGCTATGATGTTTATGGGTGCCAGAGGTGGCACTTCAGGCGAAATGAATGATATCTTAAAATTAGACGATATGGTCACTTTTAACCCACATTTCACTCTTAAGAATATCTCGGATTCAATTATAACTTCATCTAGTTCTGGCGTTGCGATATCAGCTTTCATAAGAGAACTTTACAGTGACAAAGTTAAGGGAAAAATATTAACATTTTATAAAGAAAGAGCTCAACATTTTTACAATGGCCATGTCGAAGAGATTAGCTTTAAATTGATTAGTGATATTATAAGGAGAAGAACAAATTTATTAGTGAAGAGATATACTTGGGGTAGAATACCAGAATATATGAAAACTAATTTAATATCGATGAACCCACCATTGGCAGCTTTTTCTGCAAATATTTTTGAGGTAAGTTAACTTTAGGAACCTAATGCTTACATTTGCAATCCACACATTGCGATTGTTATTTTTATCTATTTCATACTATGAATTACGATGGGAATATTGAAAATAGAATAGATGTACCTCAAGTACACATTTTAGTTTTTTTTTACTCAAAATGAATTTGAGAAAAAAATTGCAATCTGATACTTGCATGAGTCAGTGCACAATAAAGGTAGTATTTGAAAGTAGTAGATATTGAAAGTTTTAGGTAAGAAATAAATAACTAGTATAAGTATAAAATTTATATAACTGTATATTTATAAATGAATCCTTGTTTTTCTTGATTATCTCATAAATTGAGAATGACCAGCACCTAATAAAATAATGTTAAAATTTAATAAGTCGCTAGAATGAATCTTAAATTATATACAATCGGTCTAATTCATTACTATATGGACCATTTTTAATTTGATATATCTACGTATTACTTAAATGGATATTGTCGATTACAGACGGATTGTACTGGATCTTCAGTGGAAGGACGAGATGGGGAAATGTACTTCGTAGTTTCACCGACTGTTCGCCAAAGACGTTTGGTACCCGTGCCTGCTGTTGTATACAAGAGCAATTTCTTAGCTGGTTATGATCCAGATCTCGATGCAACTGCTGCTGCCTTAGGAAACACAAATTCAATAATCAGTACTTTATTTTTAATGCCGGGACAACAGGGCAATGTAGTCCATGCTGAAGACTTGGAGACTCTAGAAAAAAGGCTCTTGAGTTCGACACTAGCAACACAGACATGGAATCGATTGTTACGTACATTGCTTCCTCGAGTTGGCTTAGAACTACAGATCCCACGATTTTCCCATAAATCTATCTTCAATGTTACCTCCACGTTACAGAAAATGGGTTTGAAGGAACTATTTGATCGCCGACATGCTGATTTAGCTGGAATGAATGGACCTTCTAAGCCTCTTCATTTATCCGATATGGTTCAACTTACAACTTTTGCCACCTGCGGGGAAGGACTTATTGGAGAACAACATCATATCGAAGAATATCCAGAAACTTTACAAACAAGACGTAGAAATTCTAGATGGACAACAATATGGGATGAACCTCGAGATTATCAACGCGCTTTCCACGATCCTCATGATGTAGGTGACGCGATGCACTTACCTCTACATTTGCGTCCAAGACAAGCCAGATTACCTACAAGAAATACACAACCAGCGAGATTAAAATTTGATCGGCCATTTTTGTTCTTTGTTAGACATAACCCTTCAGGGATGATCTTATATGTTGGTCGATACAATCCAAGACTTTTGCCATGAAGGGTTTTAAAGACTGCTAGAATAGTTTAATTAATTCAATTCCTGAAAGGATTATGATAAAGTATACTGACGCGTGTGATATGTGTGTGTTTATGTTGTTGATGAAAAAGCATTTACGTGACAGTATTACTTGGTAGTGTATTGGTATGCAGGTAGTTCAGGCCAGAACTTTGGCAACTGTACGTACCTCTATACTAATAATATAATTAGACGTAACTTAATTTATGTTAGATAATATGATAATAGTATAATTGTAGCATTGTCTAAAGACAGTATCATATAATGTAGCAAAAGGTACAATTTTAACTTATATTAAGGTTAATTCAGTAATTTTATGCTCGTAGTCGTTAGTACTTTATAATAAATTCCATGGATAAGATAGTGTTTATTTATTTCACATAAAAAATTCTCGACATTCGTCGTAAAATTCTTTTTGTTTACGACATTCTGCTGTAGGTATGAGTTCTGGACAGTCCTGCAATAATAGAAATGGTGAAAATATATGAAACTTGATAGATTTTAAACATTGTTCCAAATTCATTATGAAATAAAACATCTAACAAACACAAGGCTCATCTGTAGTTAGTCTTAGTAGGCTAGTAAGAGATAATCTAAGGACATCACAGATTGTAAGTAGCAACACTGTCTGCGGCCGGGGTACTGCGACTTTTGTAGGAGTCTACTGAAATGGAACATTACACAACAATTAGTAGAAACAGCTAAGGCAGTGGATCTCCACACAGGCTAATTACCGCGCAGCACTCTACTTCCAGTGGTGATGCTGTTAATAAATTATTTAACCTATACTACCTCCTCACGAACTGCCAGGCAGGAAGGGTGATAGTCTACACAACTCATAAGGGCCGGTTACCAATACGGTAATATTTACAAATAATAAAAAAAATTTGTATTGCGATTAGAAAACTTACCACATTTACATAATTTCTTATGCAAACGTTAAAACTAGGGAACTCGCAAGGAGACAACGGAAAAAACAGCATGTGATGTTGTTTACAGTAGAGCTTAGCGTTCATGATTATAGTTTTGAACCCTGGATTTAATGTCACCCATTTGTCCAAGTGGTCGAAGTATTTTTCAGTACTAACTCTTTCTTCGTCGTCAATAACGTCCAGTATTTTATATTTTCCCAATATACATCTCCAATGATCGCACTGCAAGATATTATCAGGGGCTATTAGGCTTAATATCTTAGTAAGAACCTGTGCAGAGTTATCGTCTCTGAGTTTGAGTACAGTTAGTGCCGCCATTTGAGGCACACGGTCCCGTGTTTGATCCCGAAGCAACTTCTTATGAGTTTTATTATTTATTCTTTCCAATTTATCTGAAAAACGTAACTTAGATTTGGATCCGATGTGGCGACGGACCTACCACCTATCACATTGTGGGATCTATTGTCGCCGGCTAATCATGAGCACATAAATATATCCCCCACCTACTCATTCGGGGATATGGGTGAGATGATATTTATTTATATATTTTAGTAAGAATAGGCAGAAAGATATTTGTAATATTTTCTGAGATTATAGTAGAAGATCCGAACTTAAGCCGATTTTCACCGAGCTGATAATAGAATAAAACTTATTTTATAATAAATTTAGTATATTAGAGAATATATTAAAAATGGGTTGCCAAAAAAAATCCTGGACTAAATACTTTTAATTATGTTATAAAAAATATTTTTTTATGTAATATTTAATGTTTGTTTTATATCCAGATAAGCGCTGTTTTATTACAAACACATTGATATAGAGTTGTCTGCAAAAAAGTTGATTCTAATAGAGGTTTGCGAATTTTAAAGATTTAAATTTCCACGTGTGTGAAAACGAGTGACAGAGTGATCCAGGGTAGTGTATAATAAAGAAACGAACATTGCAATCGTCTCTGTCGGGGCCTTGAATAAAAGCAAGTGCGCATGCTCGGCACGTAAACTATGGAAGGATTTTTTTGGCAACCCATTTTTAATATATACTCTTATATACTAAATTTATTATAAAATAAGTTTTATTCTATTTTATCAGCTCGGTGAAGATCGGCTTAGATTATCGGATAGGATCTTAGACCAATATTAAGTTTCATAATGTGACAATTGACCACTTCATCGCGTACAAATCTAACCTTAGTTTCGAGTCTATTCCCAGGCAACTCGTTCCATGAGTTTTTTTAGTTTATCTAAAAAACATAATGTTTCCTATTGCAAGTAGGTACGTCGTTATATCATGGGTCCTAATATCATCGACTAGTCGTGGGTACATTTATCAGTAGGTATGCTTCTCTACCCATATGAGCATGATGATGTTAATTTATTACTTACTAGCTTTCCGCTCATGGCTTCGCCCACGTGAATTATTTTAATAACACATAACCTTCAAAGGGCAGTATTTTTTCCACCTTATAATACCTATTGCGTAAAATATACCCCCTCTTTAATATAATCGGTTAAAAAGTATTCTATGTTCATCCACGTCAACTCTATCTCTGTAACGAATTTCATCAAAATCGGTTTACTGACAGATAGAGTTACTTCCGCATTTATAATATTAAACGTATTAATTTTTCCAAAGAATAAGATCCTGTACGGTCAACAACATGCGGGTGTAATGTTGAAATAGCAAAAAACGTTATAGGAAATTACATATCTTCTGACCCGTGTACCATCACGCAATACGATAATAGCCATCTGTCATTGCAGCATCCATTTGTTGTGCGTGTTTGTATAAGAAAGTAATTAGTATTATATAATAAATATAAACAAATATTTATCTGTAGTTACATTACTATTATCCCAGGGTTTAGTGTCGTTCGTCTCTTATCCCGTTTGTACATCAGAAGATATAGAGGTTTGCAATTTTTTTTTTATTTTAAATTTTTCTATCAAAATTAATTAAAATGTACATGTAGTTAATATGAGTTTCCAATTTTGGTAGTGCAGGTTCGAACCTCACTATGTATCAATGAGTTTTTCAACTAAAGTACATTTTCTGAGCGCTCTTTAAGTGAAGGAAAACATTGTGAGGAAACCCGGAAATACAACCATCTATGTTTATCACACAAATGGCTGTCCCCGTCGATAATCGAACCCGAACATCGCTGTTGGTAGGTGGCTTTAAGAGTACGCTAACCCCTCGACCAATGAGTTTATATCACTTGTTATCAAACATGGTGTTTGTTTGCAATTGCATCTACGTGTTTGCAGCAAATCGGTGTAATTTTCAAAATTGCGGATCATCCGAGAATTTTTCATATGTAACATCCTCATACGATATATTTAAATGTAAACGAACACGCCAACATTCATTAAAGTTAATTATACAATTCATGTAAACCTTGCTCGTGTTTTCCAGGAAAATAATCAATACTGCGGGGGAAATATTATGTTCTATGGCCGAGACGAACTTGACAATTGATTATGTTTAATTTTGCAAATTACGCCACCCAGGTATTTCCCAGGAAAAATAAAATGCATACTGGGAAGGAAAGATTTAATTATATTGTTAAAAGTTACATAAATTGGTATAAATGATTTTTCATTTTTAAACCCCGACGCAAAAAGAGGGGTGTTATAAGTTTGACCTCTTTTAAATGTAGTCGGTTAAAAAGTAGCCTATGTGTAATTCTCATGTATAAGCTATCTTACTGTAAAATTTCATCCAAATCCGTCCAATATTTTTTTTCATACTTATCAACTTACGCATTTATAATCATAGTAGGATTAGAAAATATATTAAATAGTAATAAACAACACTATAATATGTTGCTTACAGTACTCCGTATGTAAATAGAGCTTAACGTCATTAAATAAAATAATCCCCGTTAATAATATTATAAGAAACCTTTAAACCTAACTGAACCGAATACTCTAAAGTACAAAATGAAACTCTCCAAACAAACAGGATTATGCTAAGTAGACAGCGAGCTTAAACAAAGGAGGCTTATGTTAGCGCTAACTTAGTGTCACATGGGTATAGATAAGAAATCTTTGTCAAATACTTCATTAATCTTGAGTTTCACTGACCCGTTTTAGTGTTGGTCCGTTATGTAATATTTTGAAGCTTTAGTTATGTCCAGAAGATGATTAATAGCTGCTTGGATACGAAAGACTTTCTTAAAAAGGCGTGTTACAAGGGACTATATATGGACCCGTTTTATTTTTTGTATATACTCGTATGCAGAGTGCATGTAAATTTTATTGTTTTTTGTAATGCATCCCGTTAATATTGAAACGTTTCAGTTTGACTTATGTGTGAAAAGGTACATTTAAATAAACTTACTTACTTTCCCGTTGAACAAACAATAAAAGTTAAGTAATATTTTAACACTTTAGTTGTTTGTAAAAGATTATTAAGATACGCTTGAATAATAAATAGGAAATATTTTAAATTAAATAGCGTATTTCTACGGACTATATAGAGACCTGTTTTTTGTAAGTTTATTGTAATGTATAATTCATTGTAATACCGACGTATTATTCTGCACTAACAATTATAATATTTATTATCATATCTACATCAATGCAATATTTATTGCTGCAAGAAATATCTATTTTAATTATTTTTTAAGTCCAAATATGAATACTTAATAAGTATGAAGTGTGTTTAACTTTTTTATTGTATTAGGATATAGATGTGTGTACAATAAAGTATTAAATTAATAAATAGAAAAAAGTAGACTAAATTTTGGTGCTAGTAATATATTCAGTAATAGATACCAGAGATGCAAATGTAAGATATCGTAGTGATCAAATTGAGTTTGAAATAAAACTTTCTAGAGCCATTTAAATAATTGTGAAAACAATGAAACGGACATATATCTTTCTTATCGTGTAGTCTACAAACCAATGCTGTACCTCTCGTGTATATGCCCACGCTATATGCTATTTTTAATACAAAACTGTTGACTTATGCATTGTAAATAACGAAGCCAATAGTGTTTGAATTGTACCCATGACAAATTGAACTACGTTTCGAATGTTGAACAATGTTTTGAAATTGTTAACTTTCGTATAAATGAATAATAAAGATAAGACGCATGTAAAAAATGTTTAAAATCTAGAATTTCCCAAAATATATTTCTTTGTATCAAAATTAATAAGCTCGGTGATCTAGTATCTAGTCCACGTTATTAACCAATTAGTTTTCTAACTTAACTACATTTTCTGAGTAATCTCACGATTAAGGAAAACATCTTGAGGAAACCCAGATCCGTGAACTATTCGACTTATTTAAATCTGAACTAATCTAGGGTTGGACTTTGTTTCCATTCTTGCAAAGGTCAGATAGCTGTTACTCTATGTGAATAGGCCCTAGCCACATCTAGATTAGGTAAACGACCTTAATATAATCTGATATCCAAATGGGTTGAGGCTAAGACGAAGAAGGTGGATAAACTATACCAGTTAAGTTACTAGATGTGATACCGTCATGATTCTTAGCGTCATGTTGACTGAACGCTTGTCTACGGGCAATGCACTGCTATTACAAGTATCATCAGTGCGTGGAAAGCCCTTAACAATGCAGCGAGCAGGATGACATGGCTAAATAAGGTAACCTGTCAGAGAGAGTTAATTTCGGTGGACTGCAGACATACTTGGTTAATTCCGCAAGAGAAATTTGTGACGATAATCGTTAACTACGTTCACACCTTTCTTTATACTACATGTGATTCGTATCGCTATACAACTTCAAAGCTATTTATAATTTTGTACTCGTATAGTATTTTGTAAGCTTTTATTTAACTGTCTTTATGTATGTAATCTTCAAGTAATTGAGCTGAAATTTTGGGATAATTAGAATAGAAACACATCACTCGAGATTTAAGCTAATTTAAAATTTAAAGATTTAAAAACTCGAAATTTAAGTTTGAAAAATTAAAAATACTGGAATCTAGTTAGTTCAATTCTACATTTACACAGGTAAATCTTATCACGATAAGCTTTAATAAGATACTATCGCCCGCGACACCCGCGAATCCCGCAGCATCTACGTTTTCACGACATAACGTAGGTATGCAATGTCAGTAACCAAACCACGTGCAAGTTAGTATTTCTGTAAGAGTTGTTACGTCTGTAATTCCTGACAGAACTTAAGCTTGGAAAAAAATTGGATATAGCCAAGTTTGGATTTTAATTCCCCTTCCAACGGAAACTTTTTTAAATAAACGATATAAAAAGTAGTCAATAATTTACCTCTGAATATAAGTTACTCGCCGATTAAATAACATTTATTCTAATATGATCGGATGAAGAGATGATGATGATGATGAGTACATTAGATGATGATAAAGGTAATGATGATGAAGAAATCTATACGTTGAAATATCCCCACATATTTCGGGTTTCAACTTGTGACAAAACTGACAAAAAATAAAAAAAGTTAAAAAGTGTTCTAAAAATAGGCCTATTTTTTTAAATGTCATCAAACTATAGAGTTTACTCTTTTACAGTTTTATTATGTGTATAGATTTAACATATAAACAGTGTAAGTTGAATATAAAGAAAATCTTTATTTAATTATTTTTAACGCCTTTAAGAAAACATGTTTTTTTATTTACTTTTACTTTAGTGCTACTCAAAGACTAATAACTTACTGCTATGAGTAATTATGATTTCTTTAAAGAGGTTAGTTAGTGTAGATATAACAATAAAAATGATGATGATGAAAGGGAAGTTTCTTTAGTCTATTTTTTATATCTATTTGACTGCCTCGGTGATCTAATGATTCGAAGTTCCATTGCAATAATGCAGGTTTGAACACCGCCTTGTAACAATGAGTTACAGGTCTGGTCTAGGATAGGGTCTGATCTCCCTTCGGTGTTGCAGAGGTTACATGGCAGTACGCTCTATTTAAAAACTGATGCCCTTTCTAAATCCCTGAAATTGGATAGCTGACCTCGATATTATCTGATATAGTAACAGGATAAAGCTAGGTTGAAGTTATATTGAAATTGAACATTTATAAGCAAGTAAAACATGACTACATGGTAGATAAACTACCTTAGTTTTAGTAAATTAAATAAGTTCTTTATTAATAAACCCTTGACACTTATATCGGGCATCGTAAAAAGGTAATACCTGCTATCTGGGTGAACTAGTTGCACCTCTGTTTCTTGACCTGATTCGAAAAACACGTCAATACGAAAACATTAATCCGTATAAGGATAATTAACAACTTTCATACGAATGAATAATTAATTGTTTAACTGAATTATTGCAATTAATTTCGAGTTTCACCGGTTGTACATAAAAAAATATTAGTTAGCAAATAAATGTATACAATACCGTTTTAAGTTGAATATTTATTTTTATAATTTTATTTCGGCGCTTTATTTTTTATAATCATTGAAATACATTTTTAGAAATTTTAATTTACAGTTTTACTGTAATTACTTTTAAGACTTCGCGATAACGTTTCTGTTGTGCAGTTATGTAATTATTTCATGATATATCTCTGTGATTATATTTAGTAATGATATTATCTTAATTAAAAATGTTTAATACATAATAGAGCTCTGTTGTATTGCTGCCAGTCAAAAAAAACTGAAATTATTCAGAAAAACAAACTGTATTTTGGATATAAGTAATGTATTATAAATAATTGTATCTGTCAATTGATAATTAATACAACTTTATTATATTATTGTTTTGTATTAAATAATAACATTTCAATGCTTCGAGAAATAACAATATAATCTTCCGAAGTATTGTATCTAATACAGAAAGATGTGGATTTTTTTGTTTCTAATCTAGGGGGCTAGTTTTTAAACGAAGCGCAACCATGAAGGGAAACACGGCATGGTTTCTTTTCGGGGTGGCACATATTCTAAATGAGGTCGAATTCGATTGCACGAATTCGGGTTTCCAAATTTTTACCACAGTGTAATTCCGAAGCACTAACAACTAAACCAACGTGGCTCTCACACTATGAAAATATTATTTAAAATATTGAGGATAAGGCAACAGTAATCTTTAATTTTTAAATAATATTTTATAAGACACACAGAACACGACATTATTTTCAAAATTATAATAATGTTCAAAATTATAATATTTTTTAAAATTTTTATTTCAATGAATGAATTATTATCCGCTACAAACTATGAATATTCAATTCTAACTTTAATAAAGTAAAAAAAACAAGAACTTTCAAAGTTTAATATTCAAACCTTCTTTTAAACTGTAAAAAGTAAAAAAAATTAGATTTAAATTTTCTTTTCAATTTATTGCTATTTTACTTAAAGATACATGAAAGAACTTCATTAAGATGTACTACGTAATATATTGATTCATTTTATATAATACTAGCTGTTGCCTGCGGCTTCGCCCGCGTGTACAAACAAAATCTAGGCAATGAAAACGAATCGGTTACATTTAT
>DVZL01003552.1:0-13862 GCA_018236625.1 Lasaia peninsularis
CGATCTCCCGGGAGATAGCCCCCAGTGTTGGCGTTGTAGAAAATCCCCTCCGTATAAATAATAATTATCTGGGCTGATCACTCTGCTCGCCCACAAAGTCCGGTGAAGTTGTAATAGCCACTCGGTTAGCAACAAGTTAGTCCGTATCAAAAAAAATAAATTAACTAGCTTTTCGCCCGCGGCTTCGCAAAGTTCTTTAATAACATTAATAACTTTGAAAAGACGATATTTTTCCGATTTATAATACTTCTTGTGTGAAATCTACCCTCTTTTTAATGTAGGCAGTTAAAAAGTAGCCTGTGAGTTATTCTTTTGTATAAGCTATCTTACTTTACAATTTCATCCAAATCCGTGCAGTAGTTTATTCGTGAAAGAGTAACAAACTTTCGCGGTGATAAAAATTAAAGATGGTAAACAAAAATTCTACTAGAAAGCAGTTAGTCTGTGCTTACAGAGGCGGTGCAGGGCGAGCGCGACTAGGGCCCACCTTGCGTGCACCTTGCGGTTAAATATGACACTAAATGGCGTAAAAAGGCAAAATATTGTTCTTTATTCCTCGCCTGTGTTGGAAGTGGCTATAAAAATGTTAATTTTAAGTGCCATTTCAGAAGTAAGTAAGAATCTATTATTACACATTAAAAAACTAAAAGAATAAAGAACCATAGAGAGCTGTCCAGTCGACTAAAAACGGGCAGCAGAATACATCTTTCACATTTTTGGTCGTGATTCACGCCAAAATTACTGAACCGATTATTAGGAAATTTGGCTTGCAGGTAGCCTGTATTTCGAGGTAAGGCTTCAGTTATTTTTTATTCAGTTTATGTAAAGTAAAAAGTTTTCCGTGGAAAAAGGGATAAAGTCAAAATCAGAACATGGCTATAATTCTTGAACGCACAGTATATATACCGACATAGCGTACAAAATATACTGTAATTTGTCTTAAGTCGTAAGTTTTGTAGAAATCACAGCCATGAAAACTCAGTATAAATGGTCAAAAGATCTTTGCATCGCCAATAAAGTATAATATTTATAAAAACATTTCCGTAGAATCCGCCAAACAGTAAAACTCCCCCGCCCGTGTTTTAATATTTCACAATTATTCAGTCATTTTTAATCATTCATTTAAAATTAAGTTTTTTTTTTCTAAAAGTTAATCGATAAAGTTATTGTAAGTAGGTAGGTACCTATTTTGTTTCTTCACATTATTTTTGTAAGAAACAATAAAATAAAGTTTTTGCATTTATTTTTTTGCTGTAGTTGAAATATGTGAATATTTGACTGAAAGGCTTAGTGGTACATATTATAATCTGTACCTATTGATCAGCATCATTGGGCTTATGAGACCAAAAGTCTTATCAGTCCGATTGTCGGTCTCAATACTATGATAGATCCAACGAAATCTTCGGTAGCAACAAAAATATTTTGCGGCTTTACTACAGAATAATAAGTAGGTACTAAATATTTACTCCGATGTACCTACTTAAATAGGTATATTTAGTTCTAGAAAACGCTGATATAATTAATCATACTACCGTTGCTCTAACATCATTTGCAATTTAAATATATGTAACTCCATCAAATTCTATTGTTACTGTAATAACATGTACCTAAGATAGCAATTAACCTAAACTTATTTTAGCTCCAATTCAAAGTTTAGATGTGTTTTCAAGTTTTAATAGATAATTAAATGTTAAATAATGGAATTATATGAAATTATTATTGTTTTAACTTGAATCCTACAAAAAACGCTGCATAATTTGAATAAAAAGGCCTAGCCTGTAGCTGTTAGGGATCTAGGGGCTTAGGGACGTAGGGTGCTAGGTTAGTTAGTTTACACCGACATAAATATTCTCGTACCTACTGTTTCACCAGTTTAGACAGACATTAAGTAGCTGTGCCCGGGATTTCGACCACGTTTTTATTTAATTGTTTTATTTTACACATTTCTAAAACAAAATTCTAAACTAAAAGTTGCCTATGCCTTTTCATATTAAACTAGCTGTCTACCAGTAAACGTCCCGTCAAAATCGATCCTGCTGTTTCAGAGATAGGCGGGTACAAACAGACAGACAGACAAAATAGATGGCACTATGCATTTTTACATCGCGTTAAGTTTTTTGATGTAGGGGTGACCATAAAAAAAATATTTGAATTATTTTAGGACAAAATTTAACCCATATCAGAAATAGTAGAAATGGATTCAGTAGCTGATTCTGAACAAACTACTTTCGGGTCTTACATCTAAATACGTAACATGTTGTATACCTACTTAAAGTTTCTCGCGCCAACAACATATAGGCCAAATTATTAGAACTAATTCTCATTTAAGGAAAACTTAATTATTTAAAGTGTACTTTTGAGGTCGAACAAGTGTATATTTCTTTTTATTATAATGTATGTGGCCATGTCTTTGTATTATGTCTTTTAATAAATAATCTATTTTTTTAATATGACAATACAAAAATTGATAAAACTGATAAAAGTTGATGATCTACCAACAGAACTATAAGATTTAACTAGATTTTTAGGTCATTAGAAGTTAAAAATATATATCAGTGTGTGAAATATAAAAGCGGCTTTTATTATCAAATATATGACTGAACAAGCCGTGTCCAAAGATCAAAAAATAAATGATTTTTTTAAAGTATGTATGAATACAATAGTGTTTCTATTCCACAGCTAATTAAAGTTTTGTGTGACAGTAAAGTAACATCTTTATTGGCAGTTTCGCTTATTTTAATTTTGTTTCGTAACTCTTGCATGTCATAAAGGCGGCCGTGAAATATAGTAATTATTTCAATTGAAATTATTAAACAATAAATTCCTTTTATTGCATAAAACTATTTAAAATTAGTAAATTATTTGTTCGAAGGACCATATGAACAATTTTTAAATTATCACCGAGTGATTTCAACGTCATTAGTGATAAATATTCCCCTGTGTGAGTTTTAAAGTGTATGGTAAATATTTCACGTAAATGACATAGAAATCACTTGGTACTTAGAATACGCACCCGATTTTACACTTTAACACATTGTTATAGGGTGCTGGTTTGCAAAACAAATTCCTATCCTTTGATCTTTGTCGCGAAAATACTTATCTTGGGGTCTTCTATGCTGGACTTGTTTTGGATAAGTCGCAACTCTCTGAGGGCGGCAGACAGAGGTCCACTTGCTTGGGCGGCTGAAACAATAAAAAATGTTATTATTATGTTATTTTTACATCTGTACATTTAGTAAATAATTGGTTTTAGACCCTATTACTGCGACTCCGTTGTCAGTGTGTCAGTCTGTCTGTCACCAAAATGCATTTCAAGAAGTATAACAGTTGAAATGTTTACGGATGATATTGATGAGAAAAAAAAAGGTTAACAACTAGTTATGTGCCGAAAATCCGTAACCGTAATCCGCGGTTATACATTGTTAACCATCCGGCACTAATAGACTCGTCACGCCCCCTGCTACAAACAAGAGGATTTCGTCTCTGTATCTGTAAGACGAAAACAACTCTATTAATTACGGTCAAGGCGAACGCGCTCGTCGTTATTTGTGATTGTATACTTTATTTAAACGATGGCATAATTTAGTGAAGTAATATTTATTTATAACTAGCTGACACGGCGGACTTCGTACTGTCTGACAGCAAACAGTTAGTGTAGTAAGCATTTAAGCCCTTATGGTAAGAGACTGCCGAGGCCTATGGGAAACCTATTACTTACTTTAAACTTTATTTTAGTAGCGACAGAAATACATCATCTGTGAAAATTTCAACTTTGACTATCACGGTTCATGAGATACAGACTTGTAACAGACAGACAGTCTTATTAATAGCAACCCAAGAAAGTAAATATTTTTAACTGAGTGGGCAAACCCGCGGGCGTAAACTATTTGCAATACACACATTTACACAATATATTACACTAAGTAAACGGAGACATTGCTCGAAGATAGAGTTATCACAAAACTCATTAACCTACTAAAACAATCTATTTATGGCGAACTCACACCTAATAGTACATGATTACGATGTTTTATTTAAATACTAGCTATGCGCGCGACTTACTGCGGGTTTGAATTTAGCTACATAAAATTAGCTTAAGGTACTTCTGATTATATTAACTGTCTACCAGTGAAAGTCACGTCAAAATCGGTCACTCCGTTTTAGTAATTAAGAGACAGAGAGACAAGATTTCTAAAAAATATTATTTTTGTATATGTACCGTGTGAATATGCATACCTATGTTAGTAAAAAGTGGTCATTTTAATATTACATACAGACACTCCAGTTTTATATATATCTATAGATGTATAGATAATGATCAACGTTTGACACTATACATCCTCACTCGTCGTAAGGATTTTCCCTGTGTTGGTCCGGGTCCACGGAGTATAATGTGTCTATAGGCCACCATATTTGTCTCTTACCATCTGGAGATATGTGTGTTTGTGTTGTGTGCTTATCTCATAAAAAAAATTAATAGAGCAGAGAAATAGCCTAGTTTTTATTTACATATGTAATACATGTTTAAAATGTATTGAGGCTAAAAGATAATGTTTTGAACTACCAGTGAACAGTAAAATATATTATTATACTGTGCATAATACTTCACAATTCCACGTTTTAGGATTTCGAACCCAAACGAACTCTATTGCTAAGATTGTCTGTGTGTCACCAGGCTGTATCCCGTGAACCGTAATAGGCAAAAATGTGAAATATAAACATATTAATACCTACTATTAAAAACAGAATAGACTAAATATAAAAAAGATAACGTTTGTTGTGTGGGAGCCACACAACAAACGTTATTTTTTTTGCCGTTTTTATAGATAATGGTACGGAACCCTTTGTGTGCGAGTCTGACTTGTACTTGGCTGGTTTTAATATTTTGAATTAAACAATTGGAAATTTCACTTCGTTCGCGTAAAAAGCGAAAGTCGGGTTTATTAATGAGGTAAACCGTAATAATAACATATTCATTAATAGAGTGGGTTTTTTATTTCATTCGTTTTTAGCCTTATTATTATTGTCCTTTTGTTTTCATCCAGATCCTGTTTTTATTTATATTTTTGTATTTACAATTTACTAAAAGTGTAGCTTTATAGTTTGAAAGTCTTTTTGTTTAGTATTTAGTATACACACGTTGTATGTATACCCTCAGCGTACCTACTTAAGTTAGAACAACCCATTGATACACAGCGGGATTAGAACATGGACTAACAAAATGGAAGTCCGAAGCGCTTACAACTAGATCATGAGGGTAAACTTATTTCGCAATAACAAGTCCCTCATTGTGTAATAAAGACTAATTCTATAAGAAATTATCAGTAGATTATATCCGTCTAGCACTACGTTATCTTACCTCGAGCCTTATCAAATGTATCTTTAACTATCGCCTGCAACGTGGCGATGGTCTTCTCCAAGGTTAACTTCAGGTTATTGCCGGTTTTGTGCCACCACGCCAGGAATAATGCCGCGGTTAGATCCCCGGTGCCGGTGAAGTTTGCGTCGAGTTTCGAAATCTCAATCTTGTAGCACGAGACTGGAATATGGTACGGGTTTGAAGCTTTGGATAATTATGAAGTCGCATAAAATAGTAGGATTTTTTTATAATGGATGGATATTATGGAGGTATTTTTATACATAGAGCATGGAATCAAGCAGCTGCCAGTAAGTAGGAACGTCCGATGTTAGAAAGAGGAATAAAATTGTGGTAATAACATTAGCATCATGGCGGTGCCTTCTCTATCACTACTAATATATATATCTTCTCTACTAAGATATCCGGTTACTTCTCTCTTATTGCAATAAAGGACAGCTTGAATTTTCCGCTCTATCTATAATATATTATTTTATGAGATAAGCACACAAACAAACAGCTCTTCTACTGGTAAAAGACAATTGCGACCTACAGACACATTCTATACTGTAGGTGTATTCTACACTGGGGACCTCTATGGTACGACTGGATAACTACTGCATCCCTACTTTATCTATATAACCTAAACAAAAATTGTTACCCTAACACCTAAACAGAAAAATGGCAAACAATGGACACCCAAGATTTATTTGAATAATGATTTATTTGATTTAGGTTGGTATCACACCTTTACAATCTTTGGTTCTATTGCTGGCGTATACATGCATTATGAAGTCTGTCTCTTATGATAGGAATGTTACAAAAATAATTTTAGATAAAAAATATACTCAATTTTTAAAATATAAAGTTCACATTTAAGAATATTGGAACAAAAAAATCATTATAGTCTTTGAACCTAGAGAAGGAGGAATATCAGTGTATCATCATAGGCCAAAACCATAAGACTAATAACTAACTTAAACTAAATAACTTCAATGTAGGAATAACCGTGAGCAACAGCTAGCTAAAAATCAAAATCTATTAAGTTAAACTGCAAAGGAGAGATAAGAGAAAACTTTATTATTAACTATATCAAACCAAGATACAAATTCATTAGGGGCATTGAACAGATAAATATTATAAGCATGTAAAATTAATCTTAATAAATATAACTGTTTACATTTGAATCATACAAGCAAATCATGTTACTCACAATATTAATAGTTAAGACATCTGAAACTCTTGAACCAATTTTGTTTATTACTTACCACCAGAAAGTAGCTTTATCGAGACAGCTCTATAGGCATTTTCTATGTGTATCCTTAATACTAAAGTGAATAGCCTAACTGTGGGTGTTCTATTATATGTACTGGACTTACGAGTCGTGGATATACTAACACACCTCTGCTTACCCCTTCAGGTATTATGGGCGTGACAGTAGTTTTTTTTAATAGAAATAGGTTTTTTTAGGTAGGCATATTCTATTATTGGCTGCATTGTCACTTAATATCAGGTAAGAAGGTGGTCAAATGCGTGCCTAATATAAAATAAAAAAAAACAAATGTTTTCCTAAATTCAAAACCATTCAAGTACACCATATGCTTCAACTAACGTTTTGAAAAATCAAATTATGTTTATTAAAATCATTATTTTTTGTTAGAAAGCTATTGATATCAATATGTTTAAGCTACAACTATTTCTAATATTCTAATATTTTTAATACTGATTGTGTAATATCATTAATAATATTTATAATTAATAAACAGACACCTGCTTTTTACGCGAAATTAAATTGGGAACAAGAACACATGGCTCTTTTGATGGTAAGAGAAAAATGTGGCTAAGACACCATAAATGTTATGTTTGGAAATAGTTGTAGTTTAAGGTAGATAGGGCTGAACTAAGTTGGGTATAAAATAGTTTTCCTAAATTGTTGAATTTGTATTTTTAGCAATATAAATAGTAATAAACATATATTATTATTCATTATAATATTTGCATGTCACAATGTAGAATATGGTAGAATATGTTGCTATAATACATTTTTAACACACATATTCTGCAAATCAATTCCTTTGGTCTCATTTTATTTTCATTAGTTAGTTTTCATTTTGCAGTTGTGAGAATTTCAATATCATCAATAATTTTGCATATATTATTAATTGATATTTAAACATAAAAATTATTACCATTATCACTCGCTATAGCTAGCATTTTTCCTTCACCACCCAATTCTGTACTCGATAAGACTACAGTCTTGACTCCTCTATCATGCAGAATATCTATCACTTTGAGTGCACCATCAAGGTCTTTTACTGCCATGCCCGTTAATAGTTCAGCTTCAAACTGATTTGGAGTCAATATATCAGCGAGGGGAACCACAACATCTCTATAAACTGGCAAAATATCCTCTGGCACATACATTTTTCCATTGTCACCCATTACTGGATCACATACTATAACAATATATAAAACATATTCAAATTTTGAGTGTTGTGTTTGAGATTTAGGGATGTGACAAATCCATCACCAATTCAATCAATAATTTAGAATGCTAAATAATTTAACTAGTAATATAATTAGAATAGCTAGGAGTGAAATACAATGTCTTATCTTCATATTATTATATTCAAGAGTCAAGCATCATGATTCCTATATACTTGCCTAGCTCCCTTCAAATTAATTACCCTCTTAATATAAATAGACTCTAACTCTCTAACTCTAACAGAGAGGCTCTTCACACAACTTTCATATAATATATAAGCAGTTTGGTCATGGAATGTTCTCTCTCGGTATCTAACTTGGGTAACTTACTTATACAAGGGGCCTAATGTTTAAAGATTTAAATTATCATATTGAGGCATCTTTTTAAAAAGGATAGAAAGACAATAATCAGAAATTCTACCTTACATAAATACTAAATCATTATGAGAGTAATGAAGAAAATATAACAAAAATATAAAAGATAACAAATCATCAAATTAGTTAAAGTATGATAATGCTTTAGATAAGAAATATTTGTAACTCCACCTAGTTACCGACATCTGCCTGACTTAAAAAAAAAGAATGTTTATCTAGAAATGCCTATTACTATGTCTTTATGTCATAAGACAGGGAATTGAAACACATGACATATGTGATTATAGACACATATATGTGTTGAAGATGCGGTTTACCAGCTACCTACCTCAGACCAGCGGGGCTATTTTGTATCTTTTTGACAGTTAAAAGCTACGAACTTCGAGCCCGAGTTTACATATATTTACTGTCAAATGGCATGTTTTGTATTGTCTAACTCCAGCCAACAACTACTATGATGTCACGAGAATAATTAGACAATACGAAACATGCCATTTGACAGTGAATATACGAAAATCCGGGCTCGGAGTTTGTTGTATTTAACTGTCAAAAAGATAAACAATAGCCCCGCAAAACAGGACAATGTCATTACGGCAGTATTAATAAGTACCATTGTGTATAGCCAGGCTAGTTGTTACACAGGACCTACATACTTGCTCTATATCTTACCACAAGTGATGATGTTGGTAGTGGCCCCGTTAACCTATGCTCATCTATTACAAGCTGCCTGGTAAAAAGCAGGTTGAAAAGTACATGAGGGACCTGGACCAACATGGGAGAAATCTGCACCATAAGATCAAATGATGATGACAAAAGTTGTGTTGTTTAAATTGAATATACAAATCAGTTTTAGTTTTTTGTCTCGTGGTAAATTATGCTTTCAGACATATATAGCTCACCATAAATTAAACCTGGGTTTTTTTGTCGTAATTTTTTTATTATCTGTGCTATTTGCTTCAAAGAATCTGGGGATCTTGAGTATCCTGTTAAAAAGTGTGTGTAATAATCAACATCATTCACCACCAGTCCTTCGATCAACTCTTCCATTTCTTCATTTTTAAGCACTGTTCCTTTAATAGACTTATATCCAGTATGAGTTGAGAATTGGACTGTATTGATGGCATCAACTTCAAACCCTAAGACCTGTAATAAATAACAAAATATAAATTCAGGAAATATTGTTATCATTTACTCTAGCATTTTTTATATTAAAATTATTTTTCGTCAAAATCGTGTGCCCAATGAAATGTAATGTTTCTGAGACTGCATATATATTATGTATAATCAAAACAATAAATGATAGTAAGGAATGCTAAGAGAAGTGAAATCAAATAAAAATAAATATTATCATGCCTACCCAAGGGGTAGGCAGAGGTACATGCTTACTCACCCACAATTAGCCGATAATTTTAAGGTCCTATGATGCGAAAGATAGCAAGTACATAGTTATATTGGGCATAAATCTCAGTCAACATTATGTTTTTCAGACAAACTGATAAACTTTTAAGAGCAATTTGCCCTAACCGGGACCTTGTGCTGATACCAACTAGACTTGATCTACCTCTTGTCAAATAAGTACCCACACAAAGTCCCAGGTTTGATTCCCTATAAGAGAAATAATATCACACACCACTAAAGTTAACCCATGATATAAGTTTTTTTTGTATCAATAAGCAATAAGGAAAAGAAGACCCCATAAGTGGACATATTGTTATATTTGTATCGACTTAAATTAAGTTTTTAAATAGCGATAAAATTGAAATATATTTTAAAAATATAAATTTATTAAGTCATAAATAAGTACTTACTTGAAGAGGAAAAACCGCGCTCTTATTTCCCACGTAACCGTGAACCACATGGCTTTGGATTGAAAGAACTCTTGGGGTATCAGAAGACATTATTGGAAGCTTAAAAAATAATTTGCAAGTTCAAGTCGAGCACGTTATTCGTCAACGAAAATTATGATGAAATAAACAGCACAGCGATTCACGGATGGCAATTAGCCTTAGTACATGTACAAAGTAGGTATTTGTAATCTGTATTCAACTGTTTACTCCTTCATTACTACTCAATAAAAGCATAGTGTGATCTTTGAAGCTGACTTTATATAGCGATGTTTTGCACGCGATTCACAAAAATAATAACTCGATAAAAATAAAGTTTATAGCATGTTATCAATATCAAATCGATGTTATCTATGTCAAATAGACTAGAGCTGCACTTGCAATAATGACTGTGAAATTAAGAGAAAGAATCATAGTTAAACAATGGCAATTTCTATTCTTGTGTTTAAATAAATCATAATATATAGGTAATGTCAAACTCATATTCATAACGATAACAGCTGATAACAGTTAACAGTGACAGATAGGTACTTGACAAGTTACAGTTATCACACTTAGCAGATCCCGGTCTTATTAAATAAATCCTATGGTGTCATTTATCGACATCTCAATCATCAACATTTTATGGATTACGATTTAAGACAGCGAACAAGCACATGGGTCATTATGACGGTAGGAATAAGAAACCCGGGCGAGTTGCTGCACACCACCTAGTTACCCTATGTTCGTCTAACACGGGGAAAAGCTTATATTTCTTTTTAAATTTAAGAGATGCCTCGCTACAATATAACATTGAATTAACCGCAGTAAAACTATAAAAATTGACTTAATTTTTTTTAATCTTCGGCTCATCTTATATTAGTTATACTAGATGATATCGGAGTCGGCTGGCTAATCTAGGGAATTTGACTAGGACACCAGTATTTACGCAAAACGACTGCCATCTGATCTCTACAACCCAGAAGGGAAACTAGACTCAAAAACCAAGATTAGGTCGATTTCAATGAATCCGGGTTTCCTCACCTTACCGTAAGAGTACTCGGAAAATGTAAGAGGGAGGAAGGGCTTCGAACTTGGACTGCCCAAATGGAAATCCGTAGCGATTACCGCTAAGCCACCGAGGCGCTCTTAAATTTTCTTTATTACTTTTTAAATAAATAGGTACAAATTTTATACGAGATAGGTACCTATACGTCTGTGTTAATAAATTTATACTGGTATCTATATAAGTATTTATATGTATTTGTATCGTAAACTAACACCCATAACACAAGCATATAATTTGCTTACCTTGGGGTAAGATCAATTTGTGTAAATTGTCCAGTAATATTTATTTATTATTTGTCTTAACTTAATAATCAGAAAATGAAAAAAATCTATAATTGATTTGTAAATTTTAGAAATTGTGTAAGTGATCAATTTCACACAATATATTAAAAATATATCTACATAACATTTTTTATGAAAAATCAAACATACATTAACCAACTATATCAACAAACGATAATTCATCACTCTTCCCCTCCTCTCCTAGCAACTAGAAGGCCCAAATATCCACACCAAATAACAAAAAAGGAGCAAGTTTGTAGTGTTAATGTAATAATTGAATTTTACTAAAATTATGTTTCAAAACTGAAACAAGTTTAGACTTTATTCTCAGTCCATTCATAAATAATTATAATATAGTGAAATTACAATATTATTAACAAAAGATCATAAATATTCAAAACCATTAGCATTTTTGTAGCTTAATCATCCCAAAACTATTGCACAAATTTTAATGATGTACTAGAATAACATGTAGGTTATAAAAACACTAATTTTTGCACTGTCCCTGTCTGATAACATAGGTTGTAGCACAATTTTGCCTTGGGATTATAGTCCAAGCATCAGGAACATAAGACAACAAATAATTATAAATAAGACACAAATTTAATTAACAATAATAGAATGTTTATTTTCCTAGTATTTAAGTTTTATATATTATCTTATCGACTACTATTTGGGTTTTCTTGAGTAGATTCATAGGCCCTCTCTAAAGTATCAGTTATTACTTTCATATCATTCTCAATACTTCGAGCCCAGTTTTCAACATCACCAATTTCTTTTAAAGCGCTGCTGAAGTTTTCTACGAGGGCTAGCCACTGTTGTGTTTGCTTACTAAAGTTGATTGCTCCTTGGTGGAGTAACTTTGCTTCAGCATCTAATTTCTTTTGATTTAGATATGCTTGTGCCACCCTGTAATCATAATTATTATTTTCCAATAACAGAAACTTTGAAGGCTTACTTATTTTTACAGTCTCAAACTTAGAGCCATAAAGATTTTTAGGGTTACATACCCAAATAATAAAAACACAACACAATTTTATTGAGATTGATATTTAATGAGAATATAATGATGCATTTTTTTATGGGATGTTGGCAAGCAGGCACATAGGTTTACTGATGGTAAGGGACCTGTAGACACCATAGATGTTGTAGGTGCGTCGCTGTCCTCTGGTCGGACTGTTAGACCTTATGTGCAAGTCTACCCTACCTTTCAGACTGGAACAAGAAAATGTCATTATGGCGGCAGGAATAGGTCAGGAGGTGGATACTTACGCTAACTACCTGGGGGAGTTGCTGTAGGTACTACACTTTACCACCAATGGTCATATTGGTAGTGACCCCATTTAACCCATGCTCGCCTCTTATGAGCTGCCTGGTAGAGAGGCAGATGGACAAGATATAAATAAGACTACATTAACCTCCAAACCGGAAATTTTTTTTACCAATTTGTTTTTTAAGAAAATTTTAGTGAGCCTCAGAAGTCTAATTCCTAGTGCCTACGGATTTCCTTTTCAGTAACACAGTTTTAAACCCACTATGTACTAATGTGTTTTTCGTACATACAACCTACATTTCACCTCAGGTCCCTTGCGGGATAGGCAGGGAACATTGTGCCAAGCATTATGATTACTAGGTACACACTTGCCTAGCTTTCTCTGTGTTCATTAGTTTCGACAAAGTTTCAAGGAATCTTTTATGCGTTTTTTTAACCTATAAACGGAATAAAGCTAGAGCAAAGAGAAGATCTATAATATAATAAATTACAAGTTCCTTTTAAAGTGGCTTCTATAATAAAAATCAATCGACGTTAGTTCTTTTGCCTCAATCCAGGAAAAAGCCAATAGCGACAAACAGAGAATATATAAAAATTTGTTAAATAGCAATCAGCGATAAAAAATTAATTATATTATAAATTACTATTACCCAACATTTAGATGATCAACCAATGCTTGTGTAAGTTCGTTAGCTGCTGTTATACATTCTTTCCGTTTTTGTTCTGAAATTTAGTATAAGTACGTAATATAAATTCAGAAAATGTTGTTAAATACTTCAGTAGTATATATTTTATTCAGCCTGAAAGGCTTTACCTTGTGCGACCCTCTTTGCTGCTTGTTTTGCTTGATGTTCTTTTATCAATGATGATAACATTGTTACTTAATCATTAATAATATAGTGATATGTATAGCAAAATAAATGTTAGCAGATTTAATCAATTTCATTTAATTACTTAATATATTTTTGAATGTTTTTGTTTTACTTGGAATGATATAAATTATGAATATTATGACGATGACAGTTCGTCGTTGTTTTTTTTTATAAGATTTTTCCCATTTAGGGAAAGGCAAGGGAACTTTGTCCATACAGCCTGGTCTTAAGTGATTTATTTTTTCAATAATTATGGTATATCCATGGAAGATGAGGGTGAAGAGATGATTCCATGGAAAATGAGATGATGGACTTCTGGTAAAGCTGTG
>DVZL01003553.1:0-13858 GCA_018236625.1 Lasaia peninsularis
GCAGAGGTCAAATGGCAGTCGTTTTGATTAGATTAGGTAGCCTACCCCGATATCATCTGATATTATACGGGATAATGTTAAAACGAAGAATAAAAATGACAAACACCATCGTCCTTTCATCTCTTACGATTTCTGTTGTAGAAGAGTTGTTGATTCAACACGGGATAATAAGTGACAGTAATTTTTTTTTCAATAACTAACCCAAAACACTGGCACATTTGTTGTCATTGATGATACTTTTTCTATAGACAAAATGCCACTAGTTGTCGTTTTTTATCTACCAAGATACATAGAGGCCTAAATATAAAGCTAACGAAAATACCGCTTTAAAGAATTTCTGAAATATGTGTTTTGTAATACGCCCTTGGCCATTAAAGGAGAAAGGCGGCGAATTTGTATGGAAAACGCGAAGTCACCTCTCTTTTTAAGTGTCACGAAAAAAGGTTTTATTGTATCTACAAATTGTCTGTACAGTTGAGTTGAGATATTTGATACCATGGTTCATTCGCATAAAAAATAGTGACGTCACAATCTGACAACTCAATTTCTAATTTTCTGTGATTTAATTGATTGGGGGCGTTGAAAGATGGTTTGTTATTTAAATAAATAAATAATTATACGTAAATCGTGGTTGTGTTTGTTACTTTATTAGTAACTCAAGAAAGGCTGAAACAATTGGGCTTAAAATTTGGCTGAAGTTTTGTGAGCGTATCGAATAAGTGCCGGCGGCACGAAGCTCGCCGGACAGCTAGTATATTTATAATTTTCGGTATTACGGAAGAGATATCCTTTAGTTTTCCATTTCATAACATTGATTCATTTGGACACTGTTAATAATATCTGGCATATATTAATTATACAGTTACATTCCGGTCCCTGTAGCTACTACCTATCTAAAGTAAATCGCATTTCATTAAAATTCAAAATCAAGTTTCATTCAGTTGCAGCCAGTCTCATTAAATATTTTATCTACTGTTTTTGACATACGTAAAAAAACAAGGAAAATATATTAAATACTTTTCATCTGGGTAAAAAATAAAGTATAAGTAAGCTAAATTGTGGTCTAAGTTAAATTTTCTTTTTGTTTTCGTGACCACGACCACTGCAACTTGGTTGAAATGTCGAGTATGTAACAAGTAAGTCTCACGTGTTTAGACCAACTTAGTATATATAGTAACTGGGTAATTAAATACTAAAAGGTTAAAATTAGACAGCAAGGTAACTGATAGACTTATTGGAATGAAGTTCCTTATCGAGCGTTGTTAAAGGGGGCTAGACGGAAAAAATTCTCACAAAAATGTCAAAGTAAACACGACACTTTTATTGTTATTGCTATGGTAACCACTGTGTGTATGTCGTCGTCGGATTGTATTCCTGTCTCTCTCTCTCTCGCTTATAGAAAGCAAGCAAGATATTTTCATTTCTATTTCGCATTGAACAGTGTGGTGTCGCGACGAACATTTTTTTATTATCGATTAATTAGTGAAGGAATTGTAATAAAAAAAGTAATCGTAAACTTCGTTCCATATTAACGACTTGACCCATAGTATACGCACCTGTAACATCTATGGTGTGTTTGGGCGACGGTTGTCTGTATTCATCATTAGAACCGTTTACTTGTTCACTTTGTAATTTCATATGAAAGCATCGCTATAATAAAATCCGATGACGTATTACTACTCAGACAAAGGAAGGTATTCTATTTAGCATTTTATATTTTGAGGGTAGAATTAGTTCAGCGTTAATCAGTTCTGGGGCTTATTCCGAGAGCAACACCACTCGAGGCTTTGTTTGAAACTTGTCTAACTCCATGCCGACGTTACAAAGCTATATAGGATTACATAAATCTAGGCTGAAAAACTTGTTAATTTTATATGAAAATTGGATTTTGGTTGTAGATGTCGGAGGAAAAACTAACAAGAAATCTCTCAGATGCTTTTTAAATATTCCACACATAAGCAGTTGGTGAACTTTATTTTTATTTATTATAATAAGAATATGCCGTCACCTAACATATTTTGATCTTAACGTTGTAAAAACATCTTCAAGGCTATTGTTATTTATGGTTTAAATTATATTAATATAGTCCATATGCTGTAAAGGCAAAACTGGTTTATTAATTCTGTAATATTTAAAAACAACCTGTGTTTAGCTTTCAACAAACGTACTAACAGCCAGACCACAGAGAGTGACGCATCTACAACATCTTACTTTTCCTGTTGCCTTAATGTTAGTGCTCCAACAGTCGTGATTCGCCTTGTGGTAGGGTTAATGGTTAAACTACTTGCGTCACATTGAATTGTAAAAAAGCCTGTTTATTTTTTTTATCTTTCAGTCTCATAAAATTAAAATATTCAAATCCTTTCAAGGTGAAACTCTACATTTAAAGATACCAACTTGGCTCCAGACTCTACATTGACCAAACACCTATTCAAACTCACACCTAACATACGATTTAGAGACCCTAAGTAAACTCTCCCTGAATGTTAATGAAGGGACCCGAACTCCGCCGCTGAAATTTCATTAAATTCTTTAAGTTTGAAGCGAATAATATGAGTTTTTACGAACTTAATTAAAGTGAAATGTATGCTGTACGCTTGCCATCCTAGGCGCTCGGTGAATCTCCATTATTATAAAGACTCTTTAGCATTGCTTCACTCATAATGTTTTTTTTTTTGTCAAAAAAAACAGCCAATCGTTTTTGATATTATTTTATAAGTTAGCCCTGAAAACGCTGAAAAAGTATAACCGGTGGGTAACTGCCTGATAGGAAGATAGTTGGTCTATTCTACATAGAGGACTCGGACCAACACAGGGTTAGAGAAAAATAAACAGTAGTTGTACTATTTATACATGAAATCGTATAGTAGCAGTGTTTGTAGCAAAAACGGTTTAGTCATGCTAGGCTTGTTAGAAGTATATATCCCACTGTTTTTCTGATAAGCAGCTCATGATAGGCGTACGTTTGGAGGTTACCCGGTCAAGTTACTTAAACCAGAAACTTTATATACCAACCTCATGTTGGCAACGCATTATTACATGTCCACATACATCACTCCGTCTTAGTTTTATCCCGTATTATATCAGATGATATCGGCTACCTAATCTAGGGGATTTGACTAGGACACCAGTTATTACTCAAAGCGACTGCCATCTGACCTCTGCAACTCAAAAGGGAAACTAGGCCCTAACCTAGATTAGGTCGAATCCAATTAATCAGGGTTTCCTCACGATGTTTTCCTTTCCTTTTACAAAAGTTAGAAAAAGCCATCGGAACATGGTTCGAACTTGAACAACCCGAATGGAACTGAAGCTCGAATAGACATCAAAGATGTAACAATCCATATTATGTATTCATTATCAGAAAATCCGTCCCCTTGGCTTCCAATCCTACAAAAGATATCAGTAAACACTTAATTTAAACATTAGGGGTAAGCCAGTGTTTTCGATGTTATGTTTTACGTAAACAACTCCGATCTTTTGATTGACGCGGGGGGCCGCCGCGGAAAAGCTCATGTAATACGATCCATATTGCCTCCTTTTGAGAATATTTATATTATATCCAGCGATCATTTCTTAGTATTTACTGAAATCTTCGTAAGTTAATATTTATTTTTGCGGTTATAGACGCCGCTCATCGACGAGGCTTGAGTTCGATTCCAGACTGATTCATATTTATATTATAATTACCGTTCTTATTCTAATTTTCATGTTAACTTGGAAACATCACATTGAACCTTCACAAACCCAAGGACCTACTGACCTCTTAGTCATACGGACCGCGTTGTAGCCGAATCGTGGGAGATGCAAGCGTTTCAGCGTTCACTCTCATGCATATTCAATTCGCTCCCTACGAATTCTTCCCTTTTGTCCCTTGGTTACTCTCCCCTTATCGGGCTAACACTTATTGTCCACAGCTCCGCCACCGACCATTTCTTCCCGCTGCCTTTTCTTATGTCAAGAAATAGCAAAAACCCCTAAAGTGTGCGAAGTACGCATTGAACGTTTGAAGAACTTGGAAACATCAAAAGGATTTCCTGCTGAAAATACACGTCACATACAAACGTTAGAAATGGTAATAGTGCGTTGTCAATCTGAGGCTGAAGTGTTAGGTCTTGTGTATTTTGCCGAAACGCGATACAATGGTAAGCAGGGACCTTAGACCGGAAGATCTCGGTAAGGCGATGGTGTTAATATAGGCAAGTTAAAACTCTAGCACCTTGTAATGGTACCAATGCTAGCATTTAAGAGTTTCTGAAAGACAATTGTTCTGTATAAAAAAAACACAGGTTTATTATATTCCTGACGTATTAAGGTAGAGTAGGCCTCTATGTTTCTTTACGCTATGGACGTGAGCTCTGTTTGAACTAGGTTGACTGTACATGGCCAAGGACAGTTGATCTCGGAACTCAACCTTGCCCATAATGTGAACACTCCCAAGGTGCTAATAAAAGACCACTGGTGTGTACCTAACCTTTATATAGAGATGGAAATAACGGCTATATACCAATAATGAATTATACTGTTGTGCTATTTTTCAATATTGTTTTCATAAACTGCTATCCTGCTGTTTGAAGTGTTGGTCCTAGAGGTGGCAATAACAGCTATATTCCATTGGCAAAACGTATAAAATTGTAGTCAAAGAAGCGACTACCTTTTTGTATCTCTCTTACTCTTATTTCGACATTATTTCAATTGGCGAAGATAAAATCGTATCAGAGAAGCGACAAGCTCTAACAACAGTCAACAATAATAACAGGATGAGTAAGAATTCAATAATATCGTCGTCTGTTGTTCAAGAATAACATGTTATTATAACCTGTTATTGTAATAATTACCATTTACCTTTATTGAATAGTGTACGTACTACACTAATCTATACTTTTTCAAAACACATAAACACACATTAAGCCTAAATATTCAGGATTGAGAACTCACTATTTAGCGTTGGCAAACAGTTATATACAATATAAGTAAGCTTAATGCTTCCGTGATTTAAATTTAACCAACGCCACCTATTTTTCAAAATGTATCAAAAACTTCTTTAACATACTCTCCGTCCCCTTGTTTATATGTGAAATACGGCTGGCTGACCTTTGTGTGGGTGTTCAAACGTATTTCTTACATGTGTCTGATTGTTAATATGTACCACTCCTCTATTAGCTTTTCGCAGAACACATAAAGTGTAGGCGGAGATCGATATTGTAGAACTTGTCTATTGATACAATGCTCTTGTTTACCTAGTTTTATAACCTACTTTTATTAATGCTTAGTTTTTAATTTTATAACAGGGCCCTATACTGAGTCAACACTATCTGTCTCTGTCATATGAACTGCGTTGGCTAGATCCACATTTTCTGTTACCGCTGTAATGACAAATACTAAAAACAAAATAAATATTTAAAGGAGGCTCATAATACTTACGTGATTTTTTGCAGTATTAAAAATAACAATACGGAACGGTTCAAGCGCCAACCCGACTTATACTTGACCGATTTTTTAAGTAAATATAACTTTTCCAGTCTAAACTAGGGGAGAGATCGTGATAACGTAAACGACTTTTAAATAGCTTTAGGTAAACATGTTTTAGTAAATTATGGTACTTTTTCATAATTATAAATTGTAATGAATATATAAATAATTAAAAAGTACCAACACGCCTATCATTCCCGAAGTGGTAAGCAGATATGTTCTCAGTACATCCACGACTCCAGTAGATACACTAGAACGCCCACGATTAGTCAAGGTACTGGGGTCCATGATGTGATAGGTGGCAAGCCTATCGCTACTTCTGGCACATTCCAATCCCGGGCAATGTAATGCTTACTCGGAAACTTTTCTTAAATAATCTGAAAGGTATTTAAGAAAAGTTGCCCAACCTGGGAATTGGACCCCGGCCCCTACGCGGCTAACGGTCGACAACAGGCTACAGCCGTACCGTTACACCACAGAATTGCATAAAGGAAATAATTAAATAAGAACGCGGATGAAGTCGCGGGCACAGCAGCTGTCTAACATTCCCTGATCATATCACTATTATTTATTATATTCACTTATTAATCACTGATTAATGTTGCCTATGATTTGTCGTATTCGGGAGTAAAGTACGTAAGATTTAAAAAAACGTAAAGTCGCTTATAACATAATGAGACAGTTCTTAATTAGCGCTGTTTAATATTGTTTACTTTACACAAAACTTTGAAATTATAATGTGACAGTTTACTTAACGTTGCTTTTACTTTCCTTAAAACTTGTAAATTTGTTTTTAATTCGTTATGAAATTGAGTAATTATTTAATGATATACTAATGGCGTTTATATCTTAATTTTATTTATGAAAATATTAAATCTATTCGATTATCTACGGTTGTTTTATCTAACGAATTAAGAAATATACGTTATATTGAAGAAGAAATAGTATATAAAATTTTAATGATCATATTTAGAAAACGGTCAAGTGCGATTCGGAATTAGAATGTGCCTAAAGTGGCGATAGGCTTGCCACTTATCACATCGTGGTACATTGGCTAATCGTGGGTGTTCTAGTATATCTACTGGAATTACGAGTCGTAGATATCTCTGACTAACCCTTCGGGGAAAATAGGAGTGTAGGTACTTTTTTACTAGTTTAAATAATATTCAGATTCTAGAAGAAAAACAAACATACTAAAAAAAATATTGCAACTTCTTTTTACAAAAAACCATGAACCACTTGTAAAAATGTGTGAATAGCATAAATTGAGCCCTCCCTACTTAACTTAGTAATGGTAGGACTATAAATCTTTCTGCAGCCTCCAAGCCCTAGTAAGTCCCCCATAATTGAAACCAACAATAGGCGGTATCTTGATTGCCGCACTTTGCAAGGCCTCAGGGTGGGCTATGACGCCATCTTTTTCCACGAAATACGTGTCCCCATTTTAGTCGCGAACTCACAAAGATTAAGGTTCTTTACCCAGGCTAATAGCAAAAAATTTCCCCCAAAGGTCAAACAATTGCACTTAAAATAAAGTGTCACTTCTAGGGTTCAGTACTTAGAAAATATTTTAAAATATAAGTACCCATTTTAAATTTGAACTTACCGTTCACGGAGGTTTTATTTCTTCTCTAAATTATACTTCTAACACGTTTAAGTTATACTTTATCTATATTTTTATGAAGATATAATAACATGAAGAAAGATATGAAGTATTCACCTGCCCCTGGCCCACACGTCTTTTATTTAGGTACTCAAAATTTCTATAATCTAATACTAGCGACCCGCCCCGACTTCGCACGTGTATACTATACATGTTATATACATAGAAACCCTCTTCTTCAATCACTCAATCTATTAAAGAAAACCGCATCTAAATCCGGTACGTAGTTTTAAAGATTTAAGAATACGTGGGGTTATAGGGACAGAAAAAGCGATTTTTTTATATTATGTAGTGATATTGATGTAATGAAGTATATAACTTTAATTTATTGTAATACGAAATTATCTATTTCTTTCAGTCACATGTGAAAAAATATATTACGCATTAAATAGTTAATTACATTTTTTCCTTCAAAGCACACACTTGTACTATTCCACAATAATTTTTATTTCTACATTATACTTTACACAATCGGTTACACTCTTTACAAAATCATTAGGCCTTGAAAAACTAAAGACAAAAGAAGTGACAAGTGCCGACACTCAAAAGTTTAAATTTTAGATACCTAGTTAATTTGTGAGAGAAATATATAATAAAGATATACTTATGTGTTTTACACAGTTTTACTTATGAATTTATTATACACTAGCTGTGCTCACGAGTCCGTCTGCGTTTTTATATAAATATTTTATTTCATACATTTTTAAAATAAAAGTAGCTTAAGCTATTCCTTATTACATCAGCTGTCTGCCAGTGCCAGTCAAAACTCGTCCAACCGTTTTTAAGATTAGCGGGTACAAACAGACAGATAGACTGACAAAAATTCTTAGAAATATTATTTTAGTATATTGTCCTTATAAATATGCATACGCATTTAGTAAAAATTTTATTTTAATATTACATAAAAACATCCCAATTTATTTATTTGTATATATAACAGAGTAAATTAAACTAAAGAGACAAGGGCGAGGTTATTGCCAATAAAATAAATTCCTTAACCTATCTCGTTAAGGGAAAATGAATATTAAATAGATCTTGTGGCAGATTACTAAACCTAAAATAAAAATTAGAAAATAATATAGAGCTCAAGCCACGGCTATGGTATGTTTTTTTAGTCTATTTTTGAAGTGTCCAGAAAGTAAAGATGGTTTTCCTCTGGGTAGAAAATTTAAAAACATTGTAGTATAAGTACGTGACCAAGTACAAATAGGCAGCGGAATGATAAGTTAATCTTAATCAAAACTTAGCAAGGTACCGAAAAGTTAATCATCATTTTTAGTAACTAACATCGCGATCAAAATTTCAAATAGATTTTTACTTATCTATTTCTGCAGTCATGACGATATTGCTCGTCACTGTCGTGTTTAAATTTACATTTATCATCTTTATTATGTCTGGACGACGTATATATTTTACTCGATTGTTTTATCTTCCAATGCCTTAAAATAAACATCTAATACTTTCTATATTATTTATCGTTGGCGCTTGGTGAAACTTCCACATGTTCATATTTGAAATGAGAAACAATTATATGTGAAAACTTTTTCACATATAATTTATAATTGAAAATTATCTTTTAAATAGCCGACCGGTTTCGCGTTTTACAGAATCATCAAGGCTTAAACTTAAGTTAGTAACAATATTAATATTAATTGTGTTTCTCATTTTAAACATGAATCTAATACTTTCATCATCGTAAAGTATTTAATATCATAAATGGAAGTAAAAATTTTAAAATTCCTCATAAGTTTTTAGGGAATAAATATAATTTGATTCTCAGTTTATAGCATAACTGGCGGCGTTATCGTTCACAGCGATCTGCCAGACAACCAAGAATGTGTAATTATATCCTAGTTTACGCTGCACAACTATTTCGTAGAGCTTAAAACCGTATGTTATTTATTTTTAATTTTATTTCCGAACTACGACTGATGGTTTAACCCAGTATTAAGTCATCAATCACACTACTTTTTTAATTAAAGATATCTCCAGGTTCATATGCACCCATGATTAGCCAATGCTAATAGATCCCATAATTTGATACTAGCAAATCCATCGTCATATCGGCCACAAATCTCGGATTGTCTCGTGTTTTCCTTCCGCGTAAGATATGGTACCTTCACGCCTATTATCCCCGAAGGATAGATAGAGGTGTGCTAGTATATCCACGACTCGTAAGTCTAGTAGATAGACTAGAACACCCATGATTAGCCAAGGTAGGCCCTGATGTGTTAGGTGGCAAGCCTATCGCCACTTCGGGCACATTCCAATCCCGGGCAACGTAATGCTTATTCAGAAAAATCTGAAAAACATTTCAAGAAATGTTGCCCGTCCTGGGAATTGAACCCGAGACCCGTACAGGCGATAGTCGTACTGTTACAGAAGCGTAAATGGACGGCTGTCTCCGTAAGAGCACTAAAAAAATGAACTTAAGTTTAAAAAAATTCTGGTACCTGGACTGCGTGAAAGCGTGTACGACTGGGCCACCAACGTTAATTGTAATTATTTATTAAACGTCAAGAATGATTATTATAATATGTTTGTAGTATTATTACTTATTAGTAAGTATGCATATACCTTATAAATGACTAGCAAGGTTCCCCGTCTTCGCACTGGTATAATATACAATAGGTATACATGTTATATGTACTTAAAATCTTCCTCTTGTATCACTCAATCTATTAAAGAAAACCGCATCAAATTCCGTTGCGTAGTTTTAAAGATTAAAGCATACAACGAGTGCAACGTTGTATGCTTTAATCTTTAAAACTGCAACGTATAGGAATAGGTACAATATAATATGTACGGAACTCATTGTGCGTACCAAACACACACTTGACCTTTTTTATCACCCTCTCAACAAGGAGCGTCTTTAATTTTTAAATCTAGGTTGAGATGCTTTTATTTGTAAATCCCGGCCACTTGACTCTTTTCTCCAGTTACCTAGGCTTAGAAAACAAAAGGGAAGTAATAATGTCAACCAAAAGAATAGGGACAGAACAACGGGGTGAAGTGGGGATGAGCTATTGTTATGGCCGAGTCGGTCTTCACAGTAAAATGTAAAGAAATGTTTTATTTTTAAACCTCTCAGACTATATTATTAAATCACACCTGATTTTTAAAAAGTTCATTGTACTTCAATTATAATAAAATTAATATTATGCCCTGAAAGGTATTGAAGAGGTTGCATATATCATCAAACTCCTGTTGCCGCTATTACAACTAATAATACAAAAAATAGAAAAAAATATATGTAAAGGCAACAAGCGTGATTATTTCTGCCGTTTTTAGATAATATACGCAAGGCAAACTTACTCACGCAAGAGGCTTAACATCCCAGCCACAGGTTGGCAATACACCATTTCCACCTTTGCTGTCTATAGGCGACGTGTATTTCTTACTATCTTACCATCAGGAAATCCGTCTGCTTGTTTGCCTTCCAATATCATAAAAAAATAATGCTACGGAACTCTTCGTGCGCGAGTCCAACTCGCACTTGACGAATTTTTTATCAAAAGTGTTTGCACATCGCCAAAAAATTACTCGACCAATAATTTTATGTTTTATCAGAATAGGATGTAGTAGTTTGCGAATATCATATTTTAATATTACATAGACAAATCCGCGAACTTTAGCTAGTAAGTGAGATGTTAAGAAAATATTTTTCCGGAATCTGCGATATTTTCTTAACAAAGATGTACGAAAAACCATCTACGGATTCGAATCCAGGACACATGTGCATAAATAACAAAATAAACCGTCCAGAGGGTGCTGTTTCCCTGAGTCTTGGTAATTTTTTTTCGGTTATTACTCTCCTTGCGTCATTGGGTCGATATTGGACATAGAAAATAACGTTCTTTCAGTTCATAGCTCCGTGAAATAAAACTCGTACATGATGGCGAAACAATCGAAAATGGATTTAGGTAATTTCGTACAAAATCTATTAGGACTAAATCGTAAATACTAAGGGCCTGTTTCACTGAGTTAAGTATCAATTAACTACTCATTGATTAGTACTGACAGATAAATATATCAAGTAAACTAGTTCCATTTTACGTTACTCGGACTTTGTGAAATTGCTTTCTGCATTTACTCATGAGTTTACTGAGCGATTAACTTATTTGTAACTTTACTCAGACGTGGTGGAAAAGGTCCTTATGGTATTAATGTGAAAGTACGTTTATTCGAACATTGTGAGTTGTGCTAACAGATTTAATGTATTTCAACATATAAGAAAATTAAATTTTCGAAAAGCTAATAGCCTAGTTTGATCTTCATATACCGCTATAGCATAGCCGAGTGGCTAGCGTACACTCCTAATCGCATCGACTAACCGCGAGGCTCGGGTTCGATTCCCTACGGGAACAGACATTTGTATAATGAACATAGATGTTTGTATTTCCGGGTCTGGGTATTTATTAAATTTATTCTTGTATCTATTTAAGTATTTCTATGTATTAGTATCTTTGTATAACACCCATAACACAAGCATATAATTTGCTTACTTTGGAATTAGATCAATTTGTGTAATTTGTCCAGTAATATTTACGAGGTTTTAGTGGAAGACTGAAATAACTTGTATACGTTTAAGCAGACGAATCTCCTGATGGTAAGAAATACACGTCGCCTATGGACTCCAAAGGTGTAAATAGTGCATTGCTAACCTGAGGCTGGGATGGTAAGCCTCTTGCGTGAATAAGTTTACCGGCTACCCTATTCTACATATTATAAAACAAAGTCCTGTGACCCGTCTTTTGTCTGGCTATTCGCGATAGACTCGAAAAGTATTGAATGAGTTTTGATACAGTTTTCAAAAACACAAAGAGTGATCCTTGAGGAAGGTTTTAGTGTATAATAAGCTTGGGTTTTGTGCAAACTGATGAGATTACGACGATATTAGTTCGACATGACAAAAAAAATTAAACCGATCGGGGGCTTTCCTCGAAAACGCTGCGAAAACCTTTGGAGTTATAACAAAACAATGTATGTAGTTATTAAATCAATTATTAAAATACTAGATAACAATTTTTAACCTGTCGTTTTTTTGTTGCAGGTAAGATTTTGTGGGGTTAACTGTACACCAACTACGCCATATGGAGACAGGATTTGTATAACATCATATCTTCTTAATATAATCCTTGAAAAACTGTTTTTTTTTTAATTATTTACAACGCAAATGAAGCAAGTCAGCTTGCTGCTACCCTGATTTGCACAAAGCTTTTTTTATATTTTAACATACTTAACGAAAAGAGGAAATACTTAATTCATCTATAGACGTATGTTTTTGGTCTTTTTGTTTATTGGTTTTGCTATCACCCCATTAGTTCTTAATGTATGTTTGATGATTCTTGTTTTGTATGTAAAGTTTGGTCCGTAAGCTTCGTCAAAGGTCTTAACCTGCTATCTTTAATTAGGCAATGTTTTTTCTTTTAAACATAATTATAATATATATTCAATTTCAAATTAGATGAAATATCTTCAAACATATTAAACAAGTTTGCTTTGGAAATTTAATGACCAAAGTTTGGACGGGATTTGCATTGGCCGCGAGACTTATGTGGCGAGTACTTTGAAGAAGCAAACACAAGCTGTGTACTTACGCCACAGCAACAAGTGCAACTAGTACAGTGGTCCATTTATTAAATTACATCAATTGAATCATATAATCGTTTTATGATAGAAAGAACAGATAAAAAATGGATATCCAAACAAATTGGTAGACGTCATCTACAGATACTTGAGAAAACGTTCCTTCGCCAACTCTTTGCTAAAGAGTTAAAACTCTTATTTTGTTATCGGACACACTACTCCACAAATTATACATCGATAGTGACGAGCAATTACGTTATTGATTAGGCGGTGGTACCAATACTTGTGAATAGTCTCAAACCTAATTATTAAAAGTAAAAAAAAAGTACCTTCACGCCTATTATCCCCGAAGAGGTAGGAAGAGGTGTGTTAGTATATTCACGATTTGTAAGTCTAGTAGATGTACTAGAACACACTCTAGCTTAGCCAAGGTACTAGGGCCCTGATGTGATGAGTGGCAAGCCTATTGTCACTTCGGGCACATTCTAATCTCGGGCAATATAATGTTTACTCAGAAAAATCTAAAAAACATTTAAGAAAAGTTGCCCGACCTGGGAATTGAACCCGGGACCCTATGTGACTAACAGTCTTAACAGGCGACACCTGTACCGTTACACCACAGAGGCAAGAGAATAATTACTTTTATATGTAGTAGTATGTACAAAGTTTATTTTTGAGGTTAAAAAAATGAGGTCACCAACGGCCGGAGGTACGCAAATACAACGTCTAATAAAAGTTTATTCTTTAATGTACTATTAATTTGTCGTGAAGTGGGTCAAGGTGGGTGTCATGAGGGCGGTTACGTGTTGTCGAACAATAGCGTGCGGCGATGTTATTACCGTTCTTGTACTGAGCGCTTTATATCGTACTTATGGTATGAATCAGTTTCTAAACTTCTTGTAGTTGCTGTTGCCCGCGACTATATATATTCAGTGACAATACTCTGCTTTTTAAATCTATAATATCATCAAATATTTTCATTCATATGTCATGGCTGTAAAGAGCCATATTGATTTTTTAATAGCTTTTATTTAACTTGCATTAGATGTATGTTTGGGTGGAATCTTAGAATTCAATTTTGAAGTAGATATCTTCACCCGATTAAGCTGAAATTTTATATACACGTTTAGTTTG
>DVZL01003554.1:0-13858 GCA_018236625.1 Lasaia peninsularis
GTTCACGCACTGTTATCAGCTCATCAATTGTAAGCTCCTCATTGTGTGAATCCAACAGTTCTTAAAAGTCATCACTATCCACTTCAAAATTTATTTGTCTACAAAGTTCGAGAACTTCTGTGAAAAATAAATCGTGTAACTCCGAATTCGCGTAAGTCGAGGTAGCGTAAGTCGGGGTATTACTGTACTTAATTTCACAACGATTCCAGTCTTGGAAAGTTCGTTAAAACGAATTGTAGATCACCCTAGTAACCTCTGTTAATTGTGATATACTAGTGGTATATCAAATATTTTCTAAATTCCTAAATTTCGTTAAATCGAGGTTGCGCTGCAATCAAATTTGATTGTATTTTTAATATTTCAAGATATTAAATAATATGTCGTACCTACATCATATCATTTTATCAAAATCAGTCAAGTTGATAAACATTTTTTTACGACCCCGGGGTGAAGTCACGCTATCGCACTTCAGGGACACGAATCTTAAGCTACGAAATGCAAAAAAAAATCTAATAAAATATACAATTAAAGCGTGTCCAAACGAACGAACAAATAAATGTTTCATTTTCATAATCATCATCATCATGAGCCTACCTTAGTGCACTGCTGGACGTAGACTTCCCCCAGAGTGCGTAATAAGATCTGATCTCCCGATCCAGTCATTACCTGCAGCTACACGCAGCTACCCTCACCGAGACGCGTCTCCCTTCGAGAACCCTTGTGCTCGAAAGACCATCGGTTCGACGACAGATGTGTTATTAAACGTTTTACCTTTCATAAATTAATATAATCTTGTATAATGAAACCGATTATATTCCCGAATATATGTACAAGTTATCGAGGCAGCTCTTTTCTCGGTAGCCTAGTGTTTCACGCTTCGTACTTCAGTTGTTGTTCAGTAGTCCAGGTGCGAATCTCCGCCTCAAAACAATGAGTTTTTCTAACTAAAGTACATTTTCTTAGTGCTCTTACGGTGAAGGAAAACATCGTGATAAAACCCGTTTGTGTATTCGAATGCGACCTAATTTAGGATTGGCCTTAGTTTCCCTGCTGGGTTGCAGAGGTCTGACGGCAATCGCTCTGTGTGGCGGCCTTGTCACATCCCCTAGATATAGCTAACATCTGATACGGTTAGTACAAGGAAGTGTGAAAGCAGTTCCTTTACTATTACACAATATGTATACATTATCATATTACTTGAGAATGTCGTAACGGAGACGTGTAGCGGAAAGGTCTTAAGGTGATTTTTTTGGAACACATAATAACTTGCTCTACTTCGTAAGTAGAAAATTCACAAATGAATATTTATATTCTTCGCTCGGATAGAGTTCACGACAAAAGTTTTATAACTTTCAACAAATAGACATAATGACGTTTTTACGATGTTTCCGAAACTTGTATTTTTTCCCTTTTTGTGCCTTTTTATTAGAATGAATAAATTATAATGTTTATTGTTCACGAAAGAGGTCTACAGAGTTGTTGTGAATTTAACCCTGTATATGTATTTCTGTTTGTTTGTGTTAATGTACTCGTTCCACGATAGCACATGACTGCTGGACCAACTCTGGATCAATAAAGTGTGGACCAATTCTTTAGTTCAACATAATATAAATATTATTTTATTTTCACTTGTATATCGAGTGTGAACTGTGAAGTGGTATTTTGAGTACGAATATTCCATGTTCAGTTCATATTTTTAGTTTGTCAAGATGATGAAAACTTAACATATTTCGACCATGTTAACTGATGATCTGCTTAATTTGTTTGTTTGTTTATTTAAGTAAGTTGTAGGTTTCTTTTTTACCATTTCATTACGGAACCCTAAAATTGAGTGTTTTGTCGACGTTACTGTTATCGTAATATACCATAATATAATTTTTGTTTCGAGTCTATGTAATCAACCCACCACCGGATTGGAAGACCTCTCAGTATAGATGATGTAATAATTGCAGTCCTAATATTTTGTTGACTCGTGAGTTTTGTACATTACTTACACCACTCACTTCTTAATTTTAATTCCTTTTTATGATAAAATTTAATTAGTCATTATAAATATTAAAATATTACTTCATGAATTTAATATTAATGTTTGTTTCATAACAAGAATACACACTCTGTAATTTCATTTGATATTTCGTTAACACCTGATGTTATAATTATAGCTCGAATGAAAAATAAAATAAGACCTTGGTGTAGGTGTGTATGTATTACCTACTTGCTTACTAACTTGCATCGCTTTATTTATTCCTGCTACATTATCTCTATGCTTGCCACTGTCTTGCCAGACTAAAGAGTAAATCTATTAAATTCGCTTACGCAACAGGGTTAACTCCGGTTGGCAACGCGCAGTAAGTGTATATTTTTAAATTTTAATTTCTTTTATATCCAGAGGTTCAAAGATTGAATATTCAAGGATTGTAAGAAAGATATTTAGGGTTATTTAGGGATATTTAGGGTTTGTTTTTTGCTTAGTAACTATACTACCAGCTTAATGCAATAAAGCGTCGAGCTTAATTATTTTGAGATCTGCTCTAATAAACATTGTGTTATAGCAGTTACTTTAATTTTCAAAGGTTAATTAGACTAAATTAATTTGAAATGAGTTATCAAATTGCATTCTAAGCAATGAAGCGCTTATATTATTCCATAGGCCTGATGTTCTCAAACTAGGCTCCCCAACGACCCGTGGTGTCAGGGAGGCGTCATTACAAACTCGCCTACGCAAATATCACATCATTAAGCAATGAATTAAAAATTGTTCGTTTCTGCTTTACGAAGCAGCTTTCGAAGCGAAGCCTTTGAATACCAAAGCTATAATGATCAAAATTCATACTAGCCCGGCCGTACCTACTTTGAAAACATTGCCTTAGAATGTAAAAGCTAGAATTAAAATATAAAATTATAAAAGCCCTGATTTTCGTTTCTACGTTTGAAGCACGTGCTTTGAAATTTTGAGCTTTTATAAAGTGGCGGAGACCTGGCTCTATTTGGAATTCAAGCTCGAAAATCACATTTAATTTTATTGTAATTTTTTAGACACCGGGCTATAGTGTATATTAAACGTTTATATGAACGATTAGTTTAATAGTCCATTAGTAAAATCAGCATTTTCTAAATTTATTATATAAATCGAAGCCGGCGAGCCTACAGTAGCTTAACCGCTTTGGAAACGGCGTAAGTAGTTCACTTTTGAAGTGACGCGTCAAATCTAATCCTATGTGTCGCAAAAAGACAAGATTAATTTGCTAAAGTAGAGTAACGTCACGTCTGGAAATTATTTGACTGACAAGAATCTAATTAGTAATTACTGAGTAATTCGAGACACGAACATAACTCGAGTTGGGTTGTTTTACTGAATTTATCAAGTGTTGCATATTTTTACGCCAGTTTCCTTGTAAGTTAGAACGAGATCGGATGGTTTCGTCACTTAGACAGTTTTTAGTCATTTTATAGAATCTGAAAGTTTCACAACGGAAATCTCAGGTAACAATGGTTAAAAGCTGAAGAGTTATGAGTGTTATAAAATTTATATCAACTTGTTCGGTACGTTGTTATTTTATATGTGCCAGATATGTGAGCGACATATCGATTAATAAAAAGAAATTAAAAATGGTTACCTGGTATTTCACATAAACTTCATTTTACAACAGAGTGAAAAATATTTACAGTGGAATACATATTTCAGACAGATTTTTCAAGCGGTTCTTATGATGCGTCTACATTTTACTACCGGAACTGAGACAGTCCATCGAATTAAACATAGCAGGCTTGTTATCTTATGATAAAAACCCCATCTTTCCTGACCGTAAGAGGTGGCTTAGACTGAATCCTTGATGACCTAATTTATAGTAGCTCAGTCGGTCCTACTTTGGGGCATGTGTTTTGAAACTTCATAGTGGCCCAGTCGTCCATGCCATATGCCTGCCAATCTTATGAACAATCAGAGTAATAAATAATTTGTGCTCCTTTCACAGCATTACATTTTTGGCCTTATTCGAGTACTGTACTAATATAACAATTGTATCAGGCCGTAGCAAGGCCTTAGTTTAATATCCATTCAAATTTTCAACCTTCCGAACCGGTAAAGTAAATTCTTTGTTCAATGACTTACAAACACTTGAAGAAGCTAAATGAATTAATTAACAATTTTCAATTTTGTATCTTGGTAAGAAATATAATTGCTTTAAGTTATATTTTCGTGTATTTACCGTAAAAATATTTGGGTCCAGATTCCTTTTTGGGTAACACAAAAAGGAATCTGGACCTAAGATGGCAGTCACTCTGTGTATAAACAGACGCCCGTCAAATTAGATAACTAAACCCGATATCCTCTGAAATAAAAAGGGATTAAGACTACGACCAAGAAGACTTTAAAAAATTTGCGAATTTAAGAAGGGCATTTTATTAAGTCAAGGGTTATGTTCTACGTGCAAAGAACTCTTTTAAGAATCTCAATATCGTTTGTGACGCCTATATTATATACGTAGGTACTCTATCTATCAGCCTAAAGTATAAAGGTTGGTGGAGAATGCTGATAGACCTTCGTACAACCTAATTTGGTTCGTGTATAAATTAAGAAATAAATAAATAAATGAAGGTGATTTTTACCGTTTTTATAAATAACTAGCTTTCCGCCCGCGGCTTCGCCCGCGTGAATTATTTTAACAACACAAACAACTTCCAAAAAGGCACACATTTTTCCGACTTATAATACTTATTGCGTAAAAACCCTCTTTTTAATATAGTCGGTTAAAAAGTAGCCTATGTCCTTCCTCAAGGTCCATTCTATCTCTGTACCAATATTTCATCAAAATCGGTTCTGCGGTTAAGGCGTGAAAGCGTAACAGACAGACAGACAGACAGAGTTACTTTCGCATTTATAATATTAGTATGGTTGGTTCAGAACCCTTCGAGTTCGAATCCAACTCGCACTAGGACGGTTTTATCTTGGACAGTCCCAAAAACATTTTGGAATATCTCCGAAACCAAACATTATGAGATAAGTCTGATAAAATACCAATTTGTTGAATTATAGCTGAACAGATGAAATATATGGCTCGCTTATTATCTAATTCCCTATAAAATCTTCAGCTGGATTCTATTCCGAGCGTGTATTGTGCGGACAAAACGATTTACCTTACGTAAGGCGATTGACTAACCTCCGTTTTCGAGACTAAAAGAGGGTGAGACGCCTCGGTCAAGGACAATACCGGAATAAACAAACATTCAAAGGTCTGGGTTTCAATTATTTACCCAACACCAACATATTTTGCGAAGAAAGTAATTAAAACTTTTCTTGCTTAGGTTAATTTGTCTATTTTCATTTTTGACAAACAGATACATTTTCCGACATTAAGAATAAATTTACATCGGTTATAAGAATAGTAAAAATTAGTCCCAGCTACCGTATCGATCAAAAAGGAGGAAAATAATGACAAGCACTGACGCAATTGCGTGAGAATTTTTCGTTGTCAATAATTAACCTAGATAAGGTCACGGTGCTAGTGACATATAACCTCTTACGAGTTAATTTGTATGTTGGGCACATGCATACATACCTATCTGACCTATTTTCCAAGGAAACCCGGGACTGAGGCAGGGTAATGTGATATCTCTATAGCTTTCTATATAATATCACATATCAATATTATTCTTATAACGTAGAAATTTCCTGATGCTAAGAAATATAAATTACAATAATAGAACTTAGTTCCTAGTTACAAAAACACTAAAAATGTTAATAGCGGGTTGCAAACCGGAGGCTTTACGCCTTTTGTGTAGGTAAGTATATTTACTATTTCTATAATCATTCGGGTAATTCCGAGTGAATTGACGATCAGAGGAGTCTACTACCTAGTATTACAGTCTAATAGAGGTACAATTTTGAAATATATCAGGGTAATGAGGTCGTTAATGTTTGCCTTAAGGCCTTTTATGAGAAAATTTCACATAAAAGGCCATAAGGCAAAACTGTGACTGTATCTACTTTTTTTCAACCAGGTACGTCTTTAGTACCTTACATATTTTTTTATTTATTTATTTTATAACCTAACCATCTCATAGATATATGTTACTAGTGCGTCGATATCTTATGGCTACCTGTGCAAGAATACTGGCGATCCAATATTAATTACTTTATTTTTGAGACTGTTTTTGTAGAAAACCTAACTAACTGCAAAACACAGGGAAAGATGCACACAAGTTGAATTAAGCTTTATATTATAGTTTTGCTGAATAAATCCTTTAAACAAAACAGCGTTTCATTTTGAAAGTCTTCGTTATTATGTTGTTCATGTTGAAGTGTTGGTATGTGTAATATCATAATTGTGTCTACAATTGCAGCAACAATTACACAACCAAACGTTGCCTAATTATCAACTAATTAGTTAAAAAATCCGGTGAAACGATACCAATTTGCCAATAAAAAAATTATCCGCAATAAACTCACAGGCTTTGAAACTGGCATTAATTTATGATTATGTGGGCATTACAATATTTATTTTAGTATCTCACTTAACAAGAACTGCTAAAAAATATTTACTGCTCATTAAGATATGTTTACTTTTCCATCCGTGTTATGTTATATTTATCGGTTTACATACACTATCATTCTATAAAATTTATCAAAATGTCTTATAATCTGATAATGAAATGATTATAAGGGCAGTATAATGATTTTTACTGATCAAAATTGTAATCTCATCAATATGCCTATAAATATTTATTTTCAACCTCATATGACAAATTTATAAATATTAATAAAATTTCACGTAAATTACTATTTCAAAGTATCAGTGTGTGTATATGGCTTTACAATTATTGAACAGTCTATTTTATATTTTTTTACTGACCGAAAATATGAGTGTTATCCATAATCATACCTGTTTATTATCAGCCTCATACGCAAATACTGTCATAAATGTCACTAAAATAACACATCAATTTATGAATCCGCCATTTAATAAAACCTAAATTGTCATTTAATTAATGGTAAAGTCAGCACTGTAATCCTTTATTAACATTTGCCGGGTTTGTTTACGTTTTTGTCGGTAGAAAGGCGACGTACATGCGGCCTCTACAAGCGAATGTACCGAACTGAGTAGACCGTACTCTGTACTCCGTCGAGCATGATGAAAATTCGCCCGCGTCGCTAGACGGAGGAAAATGTTTCTGTAAATACGTCCCTGTTATTTAACGAACTAAAATGACATGGAAAATAGTTCATTATTAACCTCTATTTGATGGGGAATTGTAGCAAAGTTAAAGTGAAGTGAAATTGTTATCTTAACAAGCGAAGTCAATTTGAATGAATCTTAGTTTAGAACGAAGATGCCTTTAAAAAATTAGACTACTGTTTGATTCGATTTCGTGGTTTTACTTTTTTATGGAATAAGGAAGTGAACAAGCACATGGCTGTCCTCAAGCAGGAGACAACGTGGCCTATAAGTCCCCATAGTTGTTGTAGGTTAGACCTTATGTGCAAGTCTACCCCTCCGGACCGGATTACGACAATGTCATTATGGTGGCAGGAATAGGTAAGGCGGAGGATCTCTACCCGGGCGAGTTGTTACACAGCACTCTACCACCAGTGGTCATGTTGGTAGTGACCCTGTTAACCTACACTCGTCTGGTATGAAGGCATTCGTTCTATTAACACCGGACCGGATTTCCGGACCAACACGGAAAAACATTGTACACTGTTTAACATATATTTATTTTTTATCAGCTTACTGGTTTTGTAACTTAATGAAAATATTAATTTCATCAGGTTGTAACTTGTGGTGTTGTTGATGTTCTTCAGACGCGGCGATAAGTTACCTTTAGTTGGCTTCCTTACTTTCGTCTCTTGTCTCCATGAGGTGAGAAATGGGCCTACTGTTGACAAAATCTAATCAAACGAAATGGTCAATAGAGAAATAAAGCTGAAGAATTAGGTCAAGCGTACGTGTGTACTCTAAGATGTTAACAAAAACGTGACGTCGTTAACCTAACGAAGCTATCGAACAATAAATTGCTGAATTTCAAATTACCTGCTATTTCATTTGCCGAAGGGAACTTAGTTGATATTCACTTTATTTCGAACTTGAATTGTAAAGACGATTAATTTTGAATGTTTTTTATTTATTTAGTTAAAGGTTTATATTCTAACTTCACCTATCACCTATTAGCTGAGCTTCGGAATATATTTAGTCGTATTTCCCGGACTGGGTTAAATATCTTTTTTAGTATTATTTTCGTCAAAGAATAGTAACAATACATATTCTGTTCTTTCTGTTCTCTATAAATTTTCTAATCAACTAAAACTGTGATTTTGTTTTACAGGTGTTAGCTAATGATTAATACGTATATGTATAGATGACGAAGTATTTAATAAACACGTAAACCCAAAAATATAAACATCTAAAGTAGGTAAATCTGCGTTAACAATGATGTGCTACGCTTCACTTAGCCCCGGTGGCCCCTGCATTGTTAAGGCTAACTTAATACTAGTTCATCTTCTCCCGTTGGGAAGCAAACCCGAGCTTCGCAGTTGCTTAACTGGTTTACGGTAACTAAAAACTTAGAGGCGTTCAAAATATAATATGCTTACGTATAAACGAAATTCATTCATGATTCAATTTGCTTCGGAATATTTATTTATTATTAGACATTATTTTAATAGTAGTATTAAAAAATAATGTATAAAACATCAGAGAGCCTCAGTGTTCTAGTGGTTAGTGTTTTGGAATCCTGATAGTCGGGACTCGAACACTTCGATTAAGTTTTTCAGTTAACATTTTTTGAATACTTTTACAGTGAAAGAAAACATAATGGGGGAATCCTAATTCGTTTATTTGAATTCGACCTAATTTAAGATTGGGCTTGATTTTCATTCAGCGTTGCAGAGGTCAACACAGACTCCCTCTATAATCGGGATGAGATTAGGACGAGGAAGGAATGTATATTGGTATATTGGCAGATGTTATAGATAACTTAAGAAAGGTCTAGAAGGTGACGTCATCGCCTGCTAGTGGTAGTCTAGTGATTTAGGACACTGGACTGTCACTTGTACACAGTGCAGTAGCTCACCGAGCTTCGTACCACCAAGTAGGAGGTAGGAGTACCCGGTATTATATTATTGTATATTTTGATTGGTTGATTTTATTCACAGCTGGTGAATATTGAAGGTTATAGAGAAAGTTTCTTTACCAAACAAGGGCACGCGACTAGGACGATATATTACTTTCAATCCATTTGCTTTACTGATTTAGTATTCGATTGAATGTTGTGAGTGCATCCAATCACTGGATGGCAATAGCCGAGGGTTCGACCCCAAGCGTGGCGGAACCGAATTATTACATTAACTACAGGAATGGAATGATCAACGCGCGAAAACTCTTCGCTTCCTCGGCACACGCTCGATACAAATCAGTCATTCGATATTTGGTAGAATATGATGAAACCTTTGAGATAAGTTTTAAACAAAATAAACAACTACATTTAATTTTAACTAGCTGTTGCCTACGATTCCCTCTGCGTGAGTTATAATCCCGAAGCAACTAAGTTATCACGACACGACCTATGCTTGTCACATGCAAAACCACGTGAAAAAGACAATAATTCCTATAGCAAAAACAATCTGTAAACTATATTCAATGCAACAAAAATTAATACATAAAATCAGCAAATACAATAAGTAAATTCCCTTTCCAAGAAAACCTCTTAAGTAAACGGGATAAAAAGTAGTCACTAACCTCACTCAGAACATAGTTACCTCTTGGCCCAATAATCCGGTCTAAGATGGTCTGATGATGATGATAATGATGATATAGTAATGATGATGAAAAGATCTATCCGTTCAAAGATCCTCTTACATTCCGGGTTTCAACTTATAATGGTAGTTTGACCATTTATAGTGAGAGTTGTTATGGCTGTAATTTCTGAACTACAAAACTTTCGACTTGAAAAAAATTACGGCATAATAAACTATGCTCTATTCAACAAAAATCAATAAATAATACATATATTCAATATTAAAAAAATGGCATAAAAAAGTAACCTAAGTATAACCTACTTCGGACTCGAGATACAGACGGACAGACATAGATGGACAAAATCCAAAACAAATTAAAATGTATTCTACTACCTATTTTTATATATAGGCCTATTTTTTAAAATATCTTCAATGTACAGAATTCACTCTTCTAATTTTTCATTATATGTATAGATGAACTAAATTAACCGACTAATGAAGAAATAATAGAAATCAATTTTAATTTTTAAATAACTCTTGAGGACATAATATATGAATTAACGTAAGAATTCAAGCTAGAAGACAAAATTTCTGATGAAACACGCGTCACCGCTATAGAATTATCTGAAGATGGGTAATGCCTATGCATTCTTACCTTAGCACAGAACTATTTCTGTGCTAAAGTAAGAATGCGATTTTAAGATTTATTCATTAATCAAAATAATTCTTCTTTTATTAAATCGCTGTTGTACCTTGTCTCTACTGCGACATTTATGCCGAAACAGATAGTTATTATAGTTCTTATTTGATATATTTATTTCACGTTTTTGTATTTCTAGTTACAAAGATCTCATGACAAATATTTCTAACTAGGTTTATGTTTAATTCCAAGTACCTACACGTAGTATCCTCATCAAACAACACTTCATCAAATTTTGTTGCTATTATTATATGTGAGTAACAAGTTAGGTTTACAATTTGTTAAATTTATAAATAGTAACAAAAAATAAGTGAACTGCAAAAACCGACTTCAATTTTATTATTATGATAATGATATCAAATACCATGTTTAGTTAACATTTCCACCAATTGCTTTAACAACTGTATCGTTTTAACGACGATGCCTGGGCTGACGCAGATATCTCTAAGCCTGACGAACCTAATAGAAATCTAAAAAATGAATAAGATATAGTAGAATAGAAAATATTTTATTTCACACAGACCTTTCAATCTGTTCTTGTGACGCGTCTATATAATTCTAAAACTTACAACCGGAACCGGAACGGAACGCTGGCCGCGACGGCGGCCACTCATTGAGGGAGATCCGGCGAAAGAAACTCCGCGGGTTTGACTTTTGTCTTATTTTTATCTGAGACTGAAAGAGGAGCAATTAATCCCAAGCATTTATCATCTACTTACATCACAATAAATGGCGAATACTGCAATATTATATGTATAATTTAGATTTAACACATTTTTTATATTTATTTAAAGGTAGATCTTTCATATGGTGGGAAAGTTAAACAAAACCTTATACATTGGCCCATAATTACCTCTTCAATAAAGACGAGTCACCTGCACAGCAAGATTGTTTTGGTTCCTGATGTACTTACAGAGTGTATATCACAATATCCCTGAAAATAACCTACACAAAAGGTCCATATTCTACTCATTACCCCGATTTACTAGTAGACGGAAAAAACTGAAAACAAAAGACAGATCATACTTTGTAAAAAATTACGCGCTTCATAAAGTGTTCACTTTTTTTAAGTGGACAAACAAAAGTGCGGTCCGAGAGCTGAATAAAGAGTTTATTAAAGGTTGAATAAGTTTATGCAATATATCATTCCTTTTATATGAGAACCGTTTTGAATTTACTAGAAGGTACCTACCTGGATTTGGGTCAAGGATAACTTAAGGGCCGGAGTCCTGGAGTCCTAAAAACGGGATCCTATAACACACATTCCACTCCAAGGTCCGTGAGTCTGCTCATCTGTCTGTCCGTTTGTCTTTTACTACGCTGTATCTTATGAACAGTGATATCTGATGAAATAATGGAGATATGTTGATAGATATATCGATATAGGTATGTCGAATGATCAGTACCTAGTAATATATGTCATAACAGCTTACCTACGTTGCTGTGCGGATATTCTACCATTTTATATCTTTACTAGCTGACCCGGCGAACTTCGTACCACCTAACAGTCAATGTATGTCGTGTTACCTTTTGCCTAAATTAATGTAGGCTTTGATGAACGTAATACAATGATACAAAAAACAAAATTAAAATTATGAAAAACCCCACGACGGTTAAAATGTCGTTGAAAAAACGCAACATACTTAATTAAAAAAAAACCCCGACTCTAAGAATTTGTTTGACCTTCATAAAAAACTAAAAAAAATTATTTAATTTCGGAGTTTTATGGTAATGTGATTGAGTTAGAGATATTTCATTACTATATTTATTTATATTTATATTAAAGTTATAAATGGTGATAGCAGCCCCGACGATTTTGCTTTTAGTCTTTTATGAAGTTCATAGGGTCATCAAATTGCTGGAGTCGGAGATTTTTTAATTATTTTACGTTTTTTCAAACACATTTTAACCGTCGTGGGTTTTTTCAAAATTTTTAATTTTGCTTTAATTTTATACCTTTCATAGAGCACAGCAAATAAAATCTACATGTACATCAAAAATTACGCATAATACTGCAGCGCCTCCTGGCGATTTGCCGCCGTAAAACATGTTAGGGAAATTTCACAAATCAATCACTGAATCGGACTTGATGTTACTGCAGCGCCACCTAGTGAATCATTGTCGCAACACTTATTTGGAAATCTCTACTAATCAACCACAAAACTATATGTAAAACGAATCAGTATTAAAATTGGGCTCAATTAAATATTTACTGCAGCGCCCCCTGGTGAGTTAGTAACATAACACTTATCTAAGAACATCCACCAATCAAATCACAACTCATAACTGAAAACCGCATCCAAAACGAATCAGTAATTTTAAAATTGAACGGCGAAATTTGTTTTTACAAAAAAAACATTCCTGCAGCGTCAACAAAGAAACGTTTACTGCAGCACCCCTTGGTGAGTTATCATCGTAACACCCCTAAAAACATGCAGTAGTTAAATACACAACCTTGATTTGAAGTTTTGAAGCTAAACGGCGCCATTGTTTTGTACAAAAAATATCACTGCAGCGCCCCCTTGCGAGTTGTCACCGTAACACCTACCTTAAAATCAACCTAATGTATGGATTAAAGTAAAACCATAACTGAAAACCGCATCCAAAGCGGATTCCAAGTTTTGAAGGCAAAAAGCCACTTAGGTTTCACAAAAAAACGTTATTGCAGCGCTCCTTGGTAAGTAACTGTAAAACCGTGAGGGTTTTCACCGATCAATTCTAAACCCATAACTGACAACAGAATCAAATTTAGATTATTGGTTTTGGAGATAGGTCGCGACGTTGGATTCAAAATGAAACGCTTACTGCAGCGGCCTCTACCTAAAAACATGCACCAACAAAAATCACACTCATTACTGAAACCGACATCAAAATCGGATTAGTAGTTTCGTAAATAAATAGCAACATCGGCACACACACAACGCATATACCGCCTCCGTACCGTCGCGCATGCCTGATATATAATCGCCTTCCTCTGCCAACCTACTTTATGCTTTTTACTTTTATGTTTTTATGACATTAAGTTATGTCAAAATATATAGTCACTATGTTTTCTTATAAGTAAATCAAAGCCAAGTTTTCCATGGTTTATCGTATCATTTATGTATCAATTTAATTTAATTAAGATATAATGACAGACGAAAAGTCTACGACCGATGCTTTTGCTAAATATCTAAGAAAGAGCGAGCCACGATGGAATGGGATGTGGATTTCAAAAAATATTAACATACCTAATGTCATTTTGACATACCTATATTACCTATATTTATTGAAAATTATTCATCTTTCTAACTTATGTATTTACCAAGTTTTCATTGTTTTTAAGATCTATTCTGCTATTCTATCGCCGAAAAATCCAACGAATCAAAAACAATGAAAATTGGTTCAGCAGATCTCGAGTTATAAGTGTTGTAACAAACCCGACT
>DVZL01003555.1:0-13858 GCA_018236625.1 Lasaia peninsularis
GACCCTGTACTCGCCTCTTACGTGCTGCCTGGGTGGAAGGCAGTTGGCCTATTCTATAACGGAACCTGGACCAACACGGGGAAAAATTGTATATGTCTAAGTTATTAAGATAGCTTACTATACCAATTATAACTTTCAATGAACTGTATTTTTAGGTAAATCATGATAAGCATTTAAACGTTGCATAATAAGCTTTTTTGTAATTATTTAAATTAAATGCATCTGTCATATGGGAGGTATCAGAAGTCTCCGAAACCGGTGTGTTTGTATGAAGATATTAATGACGATGAGGAAGGTAGGCTAGTGTGTAGCGATACTTGGTACTCGATACTTTCTGCCTACTTCGAAAGCGATTTAGCGTGAAGATATTTATGTATGTACACAAATAACTACACCGGTTTTAATCGAGACTCATTTAATTAAAATTGTTCTATACTGTAACTTGAGCTATTTGCAATCAAAATATTTTTAAACACAACGTAATTATAAAAAAAAGGTTAAGTACATTTTTAATACATTCCTTTAAATAATGTTCAACAAAGAAATTTTAATAAAAACACTGTGCCCGGAACATGTAATGCAATTAATATAAAATAAAGTTCGGGTTCTCGTACAAAATGTACGAGGGTTTTTCTTGTGAATAAAATCTCTTTGGACCCTTAAAATTTTTATTAGGATTTTACGGCCTATTACAGTCAACGAAGGGAAGTTACCTTTTTACAACTGTTAAGACATATTGTTGTAACTTGTATGAATCAATGTTTTAATTACTTTTTTATAGAAGAGGAGGCAAGTGGGCAAGTGGGTCACCTGATGGTAAGTGATCACCGCCGCCCACCAACACTCGCAACACCAGGAATATCAGATGCTTTGACAACCACTTAGGAATGAGTGTGTTCTTTCTTAGAAGGTTCCTAAGTTTGGAAATACCGTCGTTGGTAATTCGTTATTACTTTTGGTTTTAAAGCCAAATGGCAAAAAATGGGATTTTCATAGATTTGTCATGTTTGTCTGTCCATATGTCAGAGCCACTTTATTCAGAAACTATGTTCTGTGTATGAGTTTTAAAATATTTATGCGAAAAAAAGGGACACATTAAACTGAATTTGAACACTCAAACTTTTTTCATCCAAGCCATATGTGCGAGGTGTCTATAGATAGGTATCAAAAATTACATTGAATGAGTAGATGTTTTTAATACGGTTTTATTAGCTTGGGTTGTACGTATGTATGTATGTATGTAGCGGAATCTGAGCTTGATTTTCGCCAAGTTCTAGCAGTTGGATTGATTCGAAACTTTGCATACCTATCAAGGACGGATAACAATGCAATAATATGAAAACAGTTCCTCATTATCCTTATTAGGACCGTCAGGATTAATAAAATTTTTTATAGATCCTTCATGGGAATGAATTCGACCTTATTGCAATGATCAAAAGGTATAGAATCGTATCTACAATGTTGTGTAATGTAGTAGTTAAAAAAATACTAGATGTCGCTGACCGTTAAAGAATCGCGCAAGATTGAAGAACGACTGAATCGAATATATATAATGTAAATCTATTAATTTATTTTGGATCAATTCCCGTTGATTGATGATACGAAGAAAAAAATCTAAAAGTTCTTACCTAATTCCCCAATATAAAGATTTCGCGAAGACTAAAAATTCAAAACGTGTTTTTAGTTTTTTTAAACTATTATTTATTAAATTGTTTTTTTTTTGTTTCGAAACGGCAGGTTTATATGAAGAGAGAAATTAATGTGAAGGTACTCTCTGCCTACCGCGTAAGGGACTCGGTGTTAACATATATTATTTAATCTCATTGCGAATTTAATTTCTTAGAAATCTGGAAAATAGATGTTTGTAACGATAGGGGATGGATACGTGTATGAATTAATGGAATCGAGTTACAATTCGTGGTATTCGGTCATTTATACTAGGCCTATGTGTTGACCCACTTACACCGTCTCTGTATTCGCAGCATGTATTAACAAACGCGTGTTTCAATTTTATATATATTTATATTATTCTATACAAATATTGTTTACGGTTACATCTGGATTTACATATTGCACCCTCAGTAATATAAGGGATCAAGTCAAAATTGTTGACAAAACAGAAAGAGAAATACGTTAAAAAATATGCTTCATTCTTACGATGACAGGTGGCAAGTCCATCACCATTTCGGGCAAAAGTCCAATCCTGGCAGCGTTTTTATTTTAAGGTCTTTTTTCTGTTTGTATGTCTGTCTCTCTGTCTGAACCGTTCGTAACGTAATTTAGCGGGAAACAGCTAGTAGGCTATTTTTTTATCCCATATAAGTCAAGGGGGTTCGTGGGAGAGGGGAAAAGCCAAAATCGAAATATGGCTATAATTCTGGAACACGTAGACCGATTTCTTTATTTTTGTAGAGCACAGTTTACATTTGTAATGCATTTTTTTCCAATTCATAAGTTTGATAGTTCAGACTTCAGTTAATACTACATAACTACAATACAATATAACTTGAAACTAAGAATGTATAGAAACCCTTGAACGCATGACAAGTAAAAAACTTCTACCAACAAACCATCGTTAAAATCGTAAACGAAGTCACGGGTGCATTTAGTATTCTATATACATAATTACAGATTTGACGAAACAAATTTTACAAAACAAACAGCTTCTTGTTGAAATACGGGGATCGGTATCTTAATACAACCTCCGTGCAATTCAAGTCACACAATGTTATTGAAGTTCTATTTCACTAAGATTATTGTACGTCAATTAATAAAACTTACAAGGAAACAAAACTGTTCAATATTTATCAAATTCATCAATATAAGACAATTCTATTTATATTTAAAATACTACGTTATAAAATTCATTCACAAATAGTTTTCACGTGAAACATAAGTATTAATAAACGCCATCTTAGAAATGCATATAATTTACATACTATAAAAAGTATACTATTTGAAGGAGTTCAATTTTTAAGTCTCAATAAAGTTTTTTGGTAACCTAAACTAGAATAAGACAGTGACGAGCACTGAAGTAATGGTTGTACAAATTACGTTTTTATTTTTGTTTAGCTCAAAATACTCGTAGTTAAAATTATTGAAAATAATTACAATAAAATGTTAATTTTAATAAGTTTAAAACATTAAGATAGAAAATAAAATGATTTAGCTTCTACGAGTTAATTTATTATACGTAGTCCGATAGAAAGACATCAAAGTCATGTTTATATTTATAAGAGAGTCAATATAACAATGCGAATGTATCGGATGAAAAATTCAAAACCTTTAGAAACTATATTTATCAGTCTTGTTATAACATCAGCCTAATATTGCCGGAGGAACCACGGAAAACTGCTAATAATAGAAAACATAATATTCCTACTCCTTATAAAGTAATACCAACCCACATATAAATTCAGGTCACTGTTTCCAGTACACAAGGTAAACTTTTCTACGCGCTAATGTGTTTTGTGCTACGTAATTTATTATTCCTGTATAATAAAGCTTCAGTTTTTCATTTCCACGTTACTCATTAATATCGTAAAAGTAAATAAAAATAACAGTTAAACAAAGAATGGCGGACTGTAACTATAAAACTTTGTTTACTGTTTGATGTCTGGGAGAATACGAAATTTTCTTATCGTGCCCCAATTTATACAAGTTTATTTCCCGTTTATTGCCCGGGGATGTTTGTAATCTTATTTATTTATTACCAGGTAACCCTTAGGGGATTGGATTATGTGAAATTGTTTACACAAACTAAAAAGAGAGGAAAAATTACTTTAAATATTTAGGGTTGACAAAAAGATTTTAATATTAAGTATTGAAGAAACGTTTCTACAGATGAATTAAATCGTTATAATTTTTAGGTATTAATAATCTACGGGTAGAATTGGGATCCCACTACTAAGAATTTTCCGTGTTCTCTGTGTAAAATAGGCCATTTGCCTTCCTACCAGGCAGTTCGTAAGAGGTGAACATAGTTTAATTGGGTCGCTTCCAGCATGACTACTGGTGGTAGATTGCAGTACAGTAGTTCTCCTGGGTAGGGATCTACCGCCTAAGCTATTTCTGGCCGCCATGTCGTTTTGCGATAAAGAGTCTGTTGACTGGCACATCAGGTCTAACAGCCCGACCACGAGACAGCGACGCATCCATGACATCTATAATGTCTATAGGCTACGGTTGTCTCTAACCATCAGGAGACACATGTACCTTATTGCAACCGCGAGGCTTGGGTTCGATTCCCGACGGGGACAGACATTTTTGTGATGTTTGTAATTCCGGGTCTGAGTGTTTATTAAATTTATTCCTGTATCTATTTCAGTATTTCAATGTATTAGTATCGTTGTCTAACACACATAACACAAGCATTTCATTTGCTTACTTTGGGGTTAGATCAATTTGTGTAATTTGTCCCGTAAAAAAATGCATTTAATAAATATTTTAATTTAATATTTATTTAAAACATAAAAAAAATCTACTTACGGCTCGATGAGTAACAAATGAAGTCCGACCCTGGAGCCTGGCGCTGATTTTAGCTGGTGTGTCTTCATCTTCTCTTTTTGGATCGAACCAACCAAACGCCGCACCCACCACCAAAACAGCTCCCAATATCATCAGCGCCAAAAACCCACCAATAGCTGCTTTCGTCGTTTGCGAAATTACCATCGCCATTTCTACCTCAACCAATCACCTTTTCAGCATTATTCTAAATTAGCTGACAACCCTATTACACTTTGATGTCTTATTGTAGTAACAGCAGTAAAGTTCGTATCTTGCATTTTATTTCGCACATTATACTGCTGTTTTTATTGTACTAACACTCGTTCGCGATCCAAAACTAAAAAAAGATTAAGATGTTTGAACGTCAGACGGTTTTGCTAAATTTATTTGTGTTCGTGAAAGTTTAACGAAAAAAATTAAATATTCTTTATGATAAACCTTTTTTTTCATTATGTTATAAACCTGAATTTACACGGGTATATTATGCCTATCACATACATATAAACCTTCCTCTTAAATCACTCTATACATATATAAAAAAAACAACATCAATATCCGTCGGTTAATTTTTAAGATCGAATCATACACTGACTCTTGACACTTACCTAGATCAATTTTAATCCAAACAAATAATAAAATTGGAGTGTCTGTATGTAATATTAAAATAACAAATTTTTACTAAATTAGTATGTATATTTACAAGGTACATATATATACCAAAATAGTATGTTTTAGAATTTTTGTCTTTCTGGTTATACCCGCTATTATTTGAAGCAGCTAGACCGATTTTTACAGGACTTTTACTGGCAGATAGTTGATGTAATAAGGAATAGCTTTTTGAATTTTATTTAAGAAATGTATATAATAAAGTGATTAAGCAAAAACGCGGAAGAAGTCGCTGGCAAAGCTAGTTAGTAAATAATAGTTGAAGTTGTTAGTATAAAAAAATATATTAAAAATATTTGAATCGGTTTGAAGAATCCAATTATATATTACGAGATATTTGTTCAAAGTATAGGATTTAATAAACAATATACTTCAATATTTACATGATACATAGCATCACGCTAAGTTCCTTGCGGTGTAGGTAGAGAAGTATTGAGTGTCAAGTGTCACGATTGTACACACTATCAAGAACATCACACTACGTAATACTAATTTCGAAAAGACGTAAGACCTATAAAACAGCTATTTAATAGGAAAAGCCCTAATACATAGAGCTCAGGCTGAAATGGGAAAAGTTGTTTTATTTAACTTCAGCTGTGTACCGTTACATGAATTTCAACTTCCATCTCTCAAAATGAATCTGTTCATTTTACTTTAAATTCTGTAGCTTTATGGTGATGGACTCCAGTAAAAAGTTCCGAGACGACGGCATTTGTTTAAAAATGTACGGAATATTTCCATACAAATTAAGTATGATAGCTGATAAGAGTTCTTTCTTTTTTAAAATAAGATAGATATTAGATAATTTGTTTATGTACATACAAAACAACTTTCTCTAAATATTTACGCACTTCTCTTTTTTGTACTTCTTTAGCTGGTATTTCTTTTTGATTAATTTATTCTTAGGAGGTATTATTAATTTTAGTTTCCAATGTAGTCACTGAATTTTGGGCATAATATTGGATTTAAAATAATGTCACTTACAGATTTTGTTAAACCAAACGTGTATGTTATATGCCAGCTGATTATTAACTACGTTAAAATTCAGTTGCAGATTGGACCAAACATACTAAGTCACTTATATTATTTATTACATCAAGTATACTAATATTGTCATAGAATAATAGAAAATATTCTATTTCACAGAGGCCTTAGGAGCGGTTCTTTTGAAGCGTCAATTTTTTTTATCGGACCGGATCGGAACGCAGTCACTCACTGAGAATATCCGACAAAAGAAACAGCGGGCTTGTATTTTTTTTACATTCTCAATTTTACATCTACAAAAAAATTTGAAAGCATTTTTTATTGTAATATTATAATAGTTTTTTTTTTACATTTGATTTAATACGTTTTTTATATTTAAATAAATAGTTTAATAATACGTAAAAAACGGTTGATAATTACCATTTAAAATTACAATTAAAAAAGCTTATAAATATGCGCTGTAATAAGTCTGTTTTACGTCATACAGACACACAACATCGACTTTGCTAACAAGAGCCTAAAATATCCTATACCAAATACATAAATAAATATAACAAAAAGGTTCAGTTATTTAACGTAATAAATGCATTGTTTGACAAACGCAAACAATATATTTTTGTAGAAAACATTTAAAAAACTTTATTGAGTCCTAAATAAATAAAATAAGGTAGAAATTGGAGTCTGTTTTTCAAGAATAAAGGAGGGTCAAAGGGGCTGTAAATAAATAATAACATACGAGCTTTCATAGTCAAACATAATATTGTGAATATATCCGAAATGTTTTTATGACTGCCATTGGAAACCTTTTCATCGAGTACCATGTAAAACAATTATCGTTACTATCATTATCATCAGCTTATGTTATTACACTGCTGGATGTAGGGCTACCCTAAAGTATGGCATAAGACCCGAAAATGAAATATAAAGCTTTCATCATCCAGTTGCTACCAGCTACCCTTTTTATTTCGTCGGTCCACCCGGCCGGAGGGTGCCCATGGGTTAAAATTTTATAAAGTTGTTTAAATTTTAACACCGTATTAAAGTTATTAAAATTAAAGTTACATATAAACAAACGAAAGGCAGTAAGTCAATGAATGTGTGAATAAAATATACACTAACTATACGACACTGCTCAATCATGCAAACAAACAGACAGACAAAAATTCTAAAACTACTCAACGGATCATGACGAAATTGGCTAGGGGCTAGCCTATGTACTGAAGTAGGTTTCAAACTATTTTTCAATGTAAAGGAAAAATCTGAATAATATTGGCTATAATATAGGTTTCAAGCTATCATATTATGTTTATTTTCAAGTCGTTAGTTTAGTAGTTCAGGAATTACAGCCAAAACAACTTCCATTATAATTGGTCCTACTATCCAGCATAAGTTGAAACCCGGAAAGTACGGGGACCTTTGCAACTATACGTAATCTTAAACTAGCTAATGATGAAAGAGAATCTCTTTAGAGATAAATGGAACCGTTATAAAAAAAGTATAGCCTCAGATTGCATGTAATTGTGTTAAACAAACATGTGTTTTGCTGCTTGATAGAGTCATAGAAAAACTGATGCCAATTGGACAGACGTCGCAAAAACCAAACGAACTTGCGGGTGCAGGTAGTAGAAAATAAATGTACTATAATGTAAAACTAATGTTTTGTATTAGTCGTCTCTAGTCACAGCAAATGCAAACACATTATTATATTCAAACATAATATTAAATGCGACGGAGAGCGACAGCACAGGTACTCGACGTTTGCGCCATTCAATATGCTAACACAACTCGATAACCTAGATTCCTGCTATGAGAAGCAAAATAATCGTTCAATATCAGTACATTCTTGGCTTCTATCTTTTGAATTAAAATACAGTGTTAAACGTGTTAACTATTGTAAAAATGTTTTATATTTCATGTTTTCTATCGTCCGAGAAATATGAATATAACACAGATAGTTACACTATATTAACAGCTATTTCAGTGGTAGCAATAAAAACCTAGCAGACAATTATACGAGCTTTGACATTACTATTTCTTTTAACGTTGCTATACTAGCTGTCCCGTCAAACTTCGTACCACCCGCACTTAGGTAGGCATGAAATTTCATGAGAATCTGTCGACCCGTTTCAATTAGACTAGCGCAAATGAAGTATTTCCATAAGTCGTACACGACAAAAAGCTATCTTTATTTCAACTCAGTGAAAATATGAGAAAAAATGTTGTAAAGAATGAAAAGTTAGAAAGTCGTAAAATTAGTGTTGTTCAATATTTAAGTGTCAATAAAGCTACTCCTACAAAGTAAGCTTACACGATCTCATTACTGACAAGAGTCCAATGTTAAAGGAAATCTTGTACGAGAAAATTAATTCAAATACACTTAATTAACATTTAATCTTATTTATAAGTGATTCAAAGGTAGATCTAATGTTTAAAAGGTATTATTTAAATATAAAGCAGATCTAAATACTTTGAATATCTTCTTTTATCTCCTATTTCTATTTAGTTAACAGAAAACTTATACTTAAGTACACAATTTTTTCAGTTTTTAAATTTCTATATTGAAGTCTATATATTAACTAAAATAACTTACTTTCAATATATGTTACTGTAAACGGTTTCACTCCTTTTTTCTACGCAGTCTTATCCTATTAAGAACTAGCTGACCCGGCGAACTTCGTACTGCCTAACAGTCAATGTATGTGGTGTTAACTTTTAGCTAAACTAATTTAGGCTTTGATGAACGTAATTCAATGTTACAAAAAACAAAATTAAAATTACGAAAAAATCCACGACGCGACGGTTAAAATGTCGTTTAAAAAAAGGTAAAATAATTAAAAAACCTCCGTCTCCTAGAATTTGTTTGACCCTATGAACTTCATAAAAAACTAAAAAAATATATTAAATTTTGGAGTTTTATGGTAACGTGAGTTATTTAAATATATTTCATTACTATACTTATTAATATTTATACTAGCTGTCCGCCTGTGGCTTCGCCCGCGTGAATTATTTTTAATAATACAGACAACTTTCAAATGGCAGATACTCGTATTTTTCCGACGTATAATACTAATCGCGTAAAAACATATTCCTTTTTAATAAAGTCGGTTAAAAATTAAACTGTGTCCTTCCTCAAGGTCTACTCTATCTCAGTACAAAATTTCATCAAAATCGGTTCAGTGGTTTAGGCGTGAAAGCGTAATACAGACAGAGAGACAGAGTTACTTTTCGCATTTATAATATTAGTACGGATTCGTATCTCAATGATACTATAGTGCGCGTTACACTTTCTTCATTATAAAGCGAGTGACATATTGACAGATGAAATAAAAAGAGTTCTAGTAAGATGGATAACGCCACACGACAATGGCTATATCTAGACTGATCGAGATGGACACTCTTTTCTATATTTAAAACACGCGACATGAGGATTTATTTTCAAAATTCGGATATTTCTTTTATCTCGATTTTGAACCATGTCCGCTTCTAACCTCGGTAACCTCAATAGTTTTTGCTACACCATTTCGTAAGGGAGTAGAACTAACTTTCTGACTTTATAATTCATGAACTCTGTTGGAGTCGGGATGTGACAACCCCGTTGCCTACCATTACTGGGTAATGTTAACAAAATTATAGTCATAATTTTGAAGTATTGTGAAACTCGATTACTCGACATACAATTTGCTCTTATCTTGCGTTTCGCCTCGCAACCGAAGTATCTTCCGGAGAACTAGATGACACTCCACTTCTGTAGAGATAGTAATTATTTTTATTATTGAATTATTCATGAGTAGAAGTGCTGGATAAACACTCAACCGGATTCGTACCCTAACTATATTTGTTGCCATAACTTCAGTACCTGTTATTTTCGTGTTCCGTGATAGAGGTGATACATGACTGCCTGCTTTTTAAAAAGTTGAAAAACAGGCAGCTATGCTAGAGTTTTAATTCAAATGAATAAAATTATAAAATGATCGATTATTTATTATTATTATTTTATACTAGTGACTCGCCCCGGCTTCGCACTTTTCTCCATCTATTAAAAAAACCGCATCAAAATCCGTTGCTTAGTTTTAAAGATTTAAAGTGGCTTTGTTTTATAATATGTAGTGATTCTTTGGATTTGTGCCCGATATGGAGAATTTTCACATCATACTATCTAATATCGTCAACTAATCGTTGGTGCAAAATATGAAACCTTAGGAGGATTTGGGCGTAGTGATTTTTTTAAATCGATTTAGCCCTTCGATTAAAACCAAAGCGTCTCGCGAGATAAACACAATATAACGAGGTGTTGATAGATCAGCAAGTGAACGTAGTTCGCAAGGTCGTCTAAACCGGTTCTCGAGTGACCGAATCCACTCCGGTCCAGCAGCTGAACGGTTTGAGATATTTTGATACCATTGCGCGAAATGCAAGTTGTGTAATGCACTTATACCTTCTAGTGTAATGCCCTGTTGGGTTCTGGTTCGCTGGTTTCTTGTGAACACAGGTTTGTAATACGAGATATCTACACAGATAATTAATATTGGACTGTCTGTATGTAACTGTCCATCAACCAAAATAACTTTTTTGATTGTTAAGCTCTGGAATGGCTCGGCTGATTTTAATGGGACTTTCACGAGAAGATAGCTGACGTAATGAGTAACTTAGTGTACTTTTATTTAAAAAAAAACATGAAATAATTGAATCCAAACGCGGACGAATTCGTGGGCACAGCGAGTATAATATAAATTGTTATGTGCTTCTGTGTCTTTCACTTCTGAAAATAAGAAAGGAATATCTTTTTATAGTATGGTATTTGAATAGGTTACCATTTTTAACCGACTTTCAAAAGGGCGTAGTTCTCAATTCGTATTACGACAAAAAATCGTGTAGTTTTATTTGTCACACAATTAACCCGTCAATTCCAAAAGGTAAAGCTTTTGTAACCTTTTTTATAAGACAGGTTTTATGGCAATTGGTATATTTATATTTTATTGTCAAAAAGCGACAATTATAAATGACATAACAATGAAACTGAAGTCGATTTTTTTTATTTTAATGCGTTTAAATTGCGTATCTATTGAACTAGCTTATTTGGTGATTTGGTAATTTTTCAGTTTCTCTTGAGACTAAAAGAACTTGCTCAACTTGACCAAAGGAACTGGTTGCAGTTTCTTTGCCAAACATGGTAAATGTGGTCTGGTATTAAATTAGAGCTGTTGCATTATATAGGATTTATTAATTGTTTACTTACCCAACCGGCGAGATTCGTACCGTGTAACATTGACAACTATCAACAGTTTTCATGCAGTAAAATAATCTGTTTTAGTTTTTTCAATTATTTTGTATTTTCTTAAATTTTCTCTCCACAGTAATTTCCCGTAATTTGCCTATTTGTGTTTATTTATTTTGCTACTGAACGTAAATTTCTAAACGATTGCAAAGAGGTTGAAGTTCTTATTTCGTCGTAAGTTAATAATAAGTAAGTCGTAAAGAGGTGTACATATACCTGTATATATTTAGTTATTTTTTATGTTATTAAACGATTACTCCATTAATTCCATATATTTAGGTTATATAGAATTTATTTTAGAATTAATTATTATCTATAATGATGAATTCGTTAAGTAGTTCATACGTTAGAAGTGGTTAAATAGAAATTTCATGAGTATTTGTTCGGCTTTTTAAATTATCAACTAAAACAAAAGAGTAATTACTTCTATGATATGACAATGGTATATTGAAGTCGGCTTAATTCAAGTTCTACAACGTTTAATGTATTATTTATTTACCAACTGAATAGTATTAAATGGAAATCCATTTTAACATCAAAGCGATCAAACCACTCGCCGTGTTCAATGTGAACAAACATTAAGTTTAAATTAATTTTATGTAACATACGAGAACTTTAACTAGTTTCTCGTGGGCTACACCTGCTCCAGCAGATGCTCTGGTAATCCTGTGTTTGTTGTCATCATGCTATAACTTGTTTGTTGTTCGAAGATATGCTCGAGAAACTTTATTTCTCTATCGTTTATGTGATTCAAGATTTATAAATCTAAGATTTGTGTAATATTTTTAAAGGTTTTCTTTAACGTGAGCTCATAATTGTTATTTCCGCTTGAAGATGTCTTGGTTGACACTTACTTGCCCGGTCCTAATCAACATTGATACCAATAACATTTTTTTTTGTCTACAAACGTCGTCATGCCTTCGAGTAAGGGCTATGGACTTCTCTACACTTCCTTTGATTTTTTTAAATTTTAACAATTTTATCAGTATAGAACAAAGATTTTGTGACATTAATTGAAAGATCTATATAAAAGCTTTAAGACAAGAAATATAGAGTGGAGAGAGATGCTAGATAAAACGTCCATATTTGACTTTTTATATTAACATTAAATAATATTATGCGAACAACAGTTTTAATAGTTAGCTGTAGAGGATGCACATTAGTAATATGGTATTTACAAGAAATACCATGTTACTGTTCCATTCATTTAGTTAATGTGTGAATTTGTTTGTAGAAGGAAGTGGCCAATTTAAAAATAATAAATTAATATATACTTATGCACCCACTTTTGGCTCGATTATTATGTGGCAGGTGGCAAGTCTGTCGCCACACAGGCAACGTTATGTTTTTTAGCTAAACTGAAAAAATATATAGAAGTTGAATTTTTTCTTTATTGTATACTTTACTAGTTAGTAAGAATGTGACGTACTGCTTATCTAATCTTGTAGTCATAGCGTCACAGACCACATAGCGTGGTGTTCGTTGCAGTCGTATTTCGTATGGAAGTACCGGATAGTAGGTAGACTTTTACACGTTGCCTAAGATCACGGTCATTAAATACGTCACTTTTATATTTACGGTGTTTATAGACGACGTTTATCTCTTACCTTCAGGACAGGATTGTTTTCCACGTAACAATTTAGCATTGGAAACTATTATATGAAGGATGAGGAAATATATTATGTCGCATAAAAAAAAAGTTCTAGCTTATTTACTAATGATCTATGCCCAGGTCAATAAACCACCTCTACCTATGCTCTCTTCTACCTCCGAGTGGCGTCCGATGGTAATTAAACCCGCGCTTTTACTTGACTTATTCTATGTTTGCATTCTCCCCCCTTCCAGGACTAGATGTAACAAAAACATTATCTACTGCATTCTTCCAAAGTTCTTCATTTATCTTTTGACTAGGTCATCAGTTAAATTTTCTCGTTTCCGTAGTTTTTGCAAAACTAATGACGCTCGTAGATCAGTATCGTTACGGTGCTCTGCCATTGACCTTCGGCGAACCTTGTCATGCCTATTGTTGCTGCCAACAGGTGTTTTGTGTTTGTGCGGTGACGACATACATGTATGTTTGGTGTGGTGGATCACAAGTTAATAGGCTGTGTATTAGTGCTTGAAGACAAGTCCATTTTTTAAGATTCGTTATATATACTTGAGTTGCCAATCTAAGTGATAGTGTCTAAAAAATAGATGGTACAATGGCGACCAGCGTGGTCATATCACACTAATGACACGAGTGACTAATACGAATAATAGTTAAATGCTGAAAGTATTATGTGCTTAAAACACAGTAGCATAAAACTTTTTTAATTATACAAATAAACATATAAAAATTATATCCGTCCTAATATTATAAATGCGAAAGTAACTCTGTCTGTCTGTCTGTATGTTACGCTTTCACGCCTAAACCACTGAACCGAT
>DVZL01003556.1:0-13857 GCA_018236625.1 Lasaia peninsularis
ACAAACAAACAAACAAACAAACAAACAAACAAACAAACAAACAAACTTTTCCTCTTTATAATATTAGTATAGATAGTTATTATACATAGGCTACTTTTTAAACGGCTACAATAAAATGTGTTTTTATGCGATGTCGGGTTAGATCCTCGCTGACCTAGCGGTACGCACTTCGGACTTCCATTCGGGTAATCCAAGTCCGAACTCCACCATGAACCAATGAGTTTTTCTTACTTATGTACATTTTTTGAGTACACCGTAAGAGCGGTGAGGTAACCCGGATTCATTGAATTCGAACTAATTTAGGTTTGGGCTTAGTTTCCCTACTGCGTTGCAGAAGTTAGATGGCAGTCGCTTTGTGTAAAAACTGGTGTCCTAGACAAATCCCCCAGATTAGGTAGCCGGCCCCGATATCATCTGATATAATACTGGATAAGGCTAAGACGAAGAAGTGTAATAGAAGACAGGAAAAAATTGTGTCTCATAAGAGCTAGCTATTTTTTTTTTAATTTTCTGCCCGGCGGCGTCTGACGCCAAGCGGTGAACCACAAAAAATACAAACAGTGCACAGCACCAAGTCAGGTTTCGTATCCCGGGATACAGACCTTAATGTTGTAGATAATTCCACTCAGTTAAATAATGAATTCTCGGGTTGAGGGCACTCTGCTCGCCCTAAAACTTCCGCGAAATAAAAACCATGCGGTTAGAAACAAATTAAGTAGGTACCTACCTAATTAAAAAAGTTATAAAAGTAAAATAATTCACACGGGCGTAAAAATTACTTAATAATATTTGGATTAATAATAGGTTAAATACAGTAGAACCTCGTCGAGTCTAATATCGATACGTCGAAAAACATTTGGACTTTTGGAAGAAATACCTAACTAGGTATATTATTTCCGTTCCTTTAAGGCCTCAATACCATCGTCGCTATATAAAATCGAAAACAACTCTTTCTGTACCTACGTCAAAAATATTATAGAAAAAATAGCATGTAAGTTTTTGGATCACTATAGGTATAATATAAAACTAGTATTTTTTGGAATTTGTCGGTTTGTCTGTTAATTATTAAATTAAAGGGTCTAAATAAATCTATAAGCCAGCTATCGTCAAAAACAATTAAATAACAAAAGCGAAGTCTAAAATTATGAAAAAGCTACAAGCATTATCACGTGGACATAGGTAGGTAGTTAAAGGCGTGTTAAGGTTTTGATACCTAAACTTAGATTTTTATCTAGAAAGATTAAAAACCTTATTACGAATTGATAGATATATACTAGGCTGTCAGATTTATCTAATTATCACTATCTAAGTAATTACTTAATTAAAAATATTACTAAAATTGACTAAGTGAAATGATGGGTAATAAAAAAATATTAGGTAGATAATAAAAATTACCTGAGTAAAACGTGTTAATAGTGAGGTACTCGCTAAAAAATTACGATTACAGATAGGAACTATTTTATATTTCGATAAAGATCACAGATAAAAATTTTGTCTATGGTAATTTTTTTCTTAAAAATTTGTGAAAATGTATTCAAAGCAATTAAAAGAAATGCATATTTATGACCCGCGCAACGGTCAGTCGCCTAGTTATTGATAAGACGTTATCGCAATTAGATCCGCAATCCTTGATACAATTGATATCACGAACACAAGCACAAAAACTACAATTACGTTCAAATAACTCTAAATACGACCTCATTGCAAGTAATTCAACCATCGGTACTTACAAACAAAACGCCGGTTACTTGTAAATCCAGATAATTAAACTTTGACACAAAATAAATAGCACAGTTGTATCAACACTATTTAACACAATTACGTCATTTTAGCACAATTTTTAAATTTAGAACACGTCACAATTTAAAAAGTTTTAGTTTTTCCGATAAACGACACGCGAAGACTACCAACGTAACAGCCTAGCACGTGGTATCGCGATCGCTCGCAAACTGACTGAATACGGGTGACGGCCGACGAGTCTCGACTTTACTAGTCTCGGAAGACAGTTGCCGGCGATTCTAGTACTCATTCAAGTATTTTACATACGAACGTCACCGTGAATTACCTCTTTATGAGTTTGTTCATTATCGGTGATCGCAAATACCACTTACTACTAAACAGATAAATATTTACATAGCGTTCTTCATGAAGCTAAAATACTATTTGGAGATTACCCTGATTAATTATCAATGGTTATGTAGTAGGTATTGCTAACTCTCTCTAAATTGTACAACCTCTCTTTCTTCCGGTGTGACAGAGATGACAAATGTGAGATACCTGACCCTATGAGAATGAGATAAATGTTGAATATTCCGGACAAGTTTTTGTAAGAAATGTAATAACATTATATACCTTTAGACCCATTGGTATTGCTGTTTTTACTCGAGTCTAAGATTCAGTTTCTAAGAATTGATACCCCTTTTAAGGATTCCGTACCCAACAAATAATACTAAGACTTCGCTGTCCGTCTGTCTATCTGTTTGTTTGGGCTGTATCTCATAAACTGTGACAGCTAAAAAGTTTTCATTTTCACACATGTTACATTTCTGTTGACGCTATAGCAAAAATTTCATTTTTTAACAAACTTGTTTTTTGCCGTTTTTATAGATAACTAGTGGCCCGCCCCGGCTTCGCTCGCCGGAAATATAATTAACGTCATTCAGTGACACTTCCTTGCATTTTAAATCTGTATTATCTTCAAATATTTATTTATTCTTTTATAATATCGTGAAATATATTAATTCAAATCTTATGCTGTAAAGGGCTATCTTGATGTGTATTAAATGTACAATGTGTTTCAGATACCTGATTGGATAAGGATTAATACTGTATTGCTTAAAATCTCTTCGGTAATAAGCCATTATCTGTACAAAAAAATAAAATTGGAGTGTCTGTATGTAATATTAAAATAGCCGATTTTTACTAGATGCATATGTATGTTTACATGATACATATACCAATACAAGTAGTTCCAGAGAATAATCGGACCAAACAAACAGACAAACAAAAATTAAAAAAAAAATTTTTTGTATATTTACAGTGTGTATATGTAAAATGAGAATTTAGTAAAAAGCGTTTGGTTTAATTTTACAAGCAAACACTTCAAATTTATTTATTCGTATAGATTATATCCCACTAAATATTTTTCTGTTTTTATAAATAAAGGATATGTTACGGAACCCATCGTGCGCTATCCGACTCGCACTTGACCGACTTTTGCTATAGATTTTGACTCAATGGAATTCAAAGACAAAAAACATTGGTATTTTTATTTTCAAACCAGTTTAACGGACGCGATAACAGCCATATTGCCAAGTTTTTAATTAAATACAGGTTTATGCTATTGTTATCGCTTTGACTGTCATGACTAACTCCACCAATCACTGGTAAGCCTTAGGTTCGATTCCTGATAGAATAACGACAGTAATCATCACTGTCTTGTTCCGATCTAGAGGCCGAGGCCGAAGAGACTATAGTAAGTTCCCTACCTAGTTAGTAGTTAGTAGTAGTAGTAGTAGTAGTAGAAGAATAGGTTCCTGCCTTAAAATGGGAACTTTTACTTAAGTATTATATTTACTAATAGTATTTTTGTGTTTATGTCAAACTTAAGCTAGGAGTTCAATCAAATATTTTTGACATAAAACCTATTCAGCATAATAAAAATAATTATGAAAAATAAATTATTATCGATAAATGATTAGTACATGTCAAAATAATGTATATTAAGTAATGATTGACATTTATGATTGTCTGTATTTTTTTAAATCAATTATAAAGGTTGAAAAGTTCAATAAAAGTTCCTCAAATGTGTATGCGTCCATAAAGACAAATGTAAACGTTAAAAATGTAACTAAAAGGAAATAACGAAAAATTGTTAAGAGTTATGCGTGCGTTCTGAAATTTAATTTGTGAAAATTAAAGTTTCTATTTCTAAAAACAATTTCTAAGATTTATTCCATAGGGAAAAAATATTTTTGATTTTTTTTTTTCATTTTTATTCCCTTTCTATACGTTTTATTCACACGCACGGAGCACGGAATCGCCGCCGCACCGCGCCCATGGGACCGCGCCTAGGGGGCCGCGCGTTATTTGCTCTGTGGTATTATTCATCATAATTAATATTTATTTTATATCATTGCATTATGTTCATCAAAGCCTAAATTAGTTCAGCTAAAAGGTAACACGACATTCATTAACTGTTAGGCGGTACGCAGTTCGTTGGGTCAGCTAGTAACTTACAAGAATAAATTACCGCACACGGGAATCGAACTTTCTGCTTCAAACTGGGACTATATTTGCATAGATACGTTGAATAAATAAAACTTTAGTACAAAAGTATATATTTATCGCACATTAAAACATAAGGGTGAAGCTTTATCAGTGAGTCTCGTTTTGGTCGTGGTTCCGACATTTCCCGTTAAATTTGGTAATTCATGCGAGGTTCACGTAATTCTGTAGATTAAACCAATGGAGCCTGAAGAATTTACGTGTGCTGATCCCTAATGATGCTATTTTGTTACTTTCGAGTACTTGGTTGTTTATCATGTGGTTTGTTTTTTTTTAATTGACTGTAACCTGCCTGTGTTCACTTATTCAACATTATTAAATCAAATAACTGTTTATTATTTTTGAGTAACCTCGTTGGCCTTCTGGTATGCGCTTAGAACTTAGATTTCGAATGTCCAAGTTCGAATCCCGCTCTGTTCTTACAGTTGAGGAACTCAACATGAGGAAATCCGGGAGTTGGGTCCAATATAATGACTTGTAGCGATATAGGTACCTGTTTAATATATTTTGGAACTAGCTGTCCCGGCGAACTTCGTACTGTCCACACGTAGAGGTATGAAAAATAGATGTTTAGTGATTCTCAGACACACAAAATTTCATAAGAACGTAACATCTTTTGTTTGTTTTTATATTTCAAGAACTGTGTAATTAACACGACTTGCTTATACAAGTGTATAAAATAAAAAAATTGTGTGACGAATACAATATGTTTAGATTTTTTGGGATAGGGTATCAAAAATATATCTGTAAAAATTTGAACTGTCTAGTTATCACGGTTCATGAGGTACATTCTGGTGATAGGCACCGATTGATGAACAGCAGAGTCTAATTTCACGTCTATTATTCCCGAAGGGGTAGGCAGAGGTGTGCTAGTATATCCACGACTAGTGAATCCAGTAGAGATATTAGAACACCCACGATTAGCAAAGTCACTAAAGCCCATAATCTGATTAGTGGTAAACCTATCGCCACTTCGGGCACAATCCGATCCCGGGAAATATAATGATTACTCAGAATAATCTGAAAAACATTATAAAAAAAAGTTGCCCGTCCTGGGAATTGAACCCTGGACCTACACGGCTAACGGTCTTTACAGGCGACAGCCATAACACCACAGAGGTAAACCCTAATAACGGTATAAACAATTCACAGAATAAACAAAACAGATAAGTACGAAAAGAGAAATGCACCTTCAAGAACTGGAAAAGATATATCCTTTAATTAAGATAGATCCTTTCCAGGCAATCATTATTTGCAGGAACCGAAGCGTGTACTCACCTCGCTAATGCACAGGGGTTTGAAACCTTTTGCCCGGAAATGTACTGCTAACAGTCGCTTGCAATAGAGTGACCATATACCTAGAAAAACTCGGAAAGTACTAATCATATAACATTTATTTTTAAAGAACTTTTTACTGGGGACTATGTGTATAACAATTGTTTATAGGGTCTTTCAAACTGAGAGCAGTAAAAACATCTTAAATAATACACTTTTGATAAAATAAACATGTCACAAGCTGTCCTCTTCTTGATTGTTTAACACATCTTTTGAATAGTGTAAAAAACAGTGATTAATTTGTTTATAACTAAAATTCTAGCAAATAATTATATTTTTCACTGTCCCAAAAAAAAATTAATTACCAGAAACCACCGTCACCACCAATCACCGATCAACTGCGAAGCCAACTCAATCCCCAACGACGTCAGGCACCTAAAAGGTAAAATAGGGCCAATTTTAAATTAGGTCAAATTCGAATACATAAATTCAGGTTTTCTCACGACTTTTTCTCTAACTGTAACAACACTTAAAAATGTAGAAAAACTCATTGGTGCACATCGGGGTTCTGGCCTGAACTAAAAAGTAAAAGTGCCTTCACGCCTATTATCCCCAAAGAGGTTGGCAGAGGTGTGCTAGAACACCCACAGGAAATAGATATTCAGGTTTGAGACTCCGGCGAAGGCAAATTGAAACTCAACACTACGCGTAGCACTGCGCGGTATTTTTTCACAGTATATCTAAATCATTTTGAAATTTGACACGAAGAAGTACAAAAAAATATTAATTAAGTGCCTATATTTAATCTTACTTGAATGAAATTGTGTATTGATTGGTATATAAAATATGACTAGAATGTATTTTATAATGTTTTTTGATGTTTTACGAAAGTTTTCTGAAAGAATAGCAGCAAATAGTAAATGTATCCTCGTCTTAGGCATTACCAAATTTCTCTCAATACGTAGTTTATCTTGTAGATTCAAATGCAATAACAAAATAGTCCTTCGCAATTTTGTTATAAGTGCAAGTAGCATTTTATATTGTGCGTATTTCGATTCTTTATATGTTTTATTCATTTTAGCAGCAATAATACACACAACATATATCTTTCGTTGCTGTCATCGGTATGCTAAGATATTGTACAACAATTATGTTGATATTTCTTATATCATGTTTTATCATCCAACTAATTTCTTGGTCATGTTCCCAGAGTTTGCATGTAAATTAATATTGAGATGCTTACATATTTGCCTCTATAATGGGTAGATTGAAGCATCTTAAATTAGGTCTTTTAAATCCGGGTTCACTAGTTAATAAACATGATGAATTTATAGCTGCTGTTTTGAGAGTTTCTCCAGATGTACTAGCCATCAATGAAACTTGGATCAAGAGTGGACAAAACGCTTTAGCACCTAAAGTACCTGGATATGAGTTCAGACACTGCCCACGTAAACACAATATTAGAGTATCTGGTGGTGGTGTTGGGTTTTATTATAAGCGCGGAATTTTCTTTAAAGTATTGACGTATCCTGAAATTGATATGACTGTAGAACAAATGTGGATGTCAACGAACATTAATGGTAGTCGTTTGATAATTGGCACAGCTTATCGCCCTCCCTGGGTTCAAACAGAATTATTTCTTGACGCGATAACTTCCTCAATTAATTCGTTTACTGATTACAGCTACTTATTGTTAATGGGAGATTTTAATATTAATTTGACTAATGTACAAGATAGTAAAACAATGCAATTACAGCAATTTCTATATTATACGGGCTTAAAAAACTATGTGACTTCACCTACACACTTCACACCTCACAGTGAAACTCTAATAGATCTGATATGTACAAACGCACCAGTGTATAACACTGTTAACTACCAAATTCCTACACTAGGTGCGCATTCTCTTATTATAACTGAACTTAAATTAAATAAAATAAAGATACCAGTAAAACATATTAAATACCGTCCTTTGAAGAACATCTCTTTAAATCAATTTAATGATGACTTAAATTCTATTGATTGGGATTCTATAATTAGTGTTGATTGTGTAAATGAGTCAGTTCGAAGGCTAACTGATATACTTATAAACCTTTTTGATAAACATGCTCCGGTAAAGACTTCCGTTATCAGGAAACCTCTTCCTCCATGGATCACTAGCAATATTCAATTTATGATGTCATTACGCGATAAAGCATATAAAAAATTTGCAGCTTCCAAATCAGAAGTGCATAAAACACAGTATAAAAATCTTAAACATCTAGTTATGTCTGCCCTTTATAATGAAAAAAAGGCGTTTTTTAACTACAACATAAATAAAAATTTGAATAATCCTAAAACTTTGTGGAAAAACCTTAAGAAATCAGTAATTCCAAATTTAAAAGATAATTCATCCTTACCACAATGCTTTGAAAACCCAAATGATATTAATACTCATTTCCTGGATATTCCAGGAAAGGATTTTGCTGACCCGCAAGATATTCTCTATTTTAAATCTAATCGCTTTAACTGTAACATAAGTTTTTCGTTAACTCCAGTAAATGAAATCACAGTAGGTAAAATAATTTTGTCGATTGATTCAAATGCTGTTGGTGTCGACGAAATCAGTAGCGATATGATTCTCTTGACTTTACCTCGCACCCTCAAAGTTATCACTAGCATAATTAATAAATCTATAGTCTCTAATGTTTTCCCTTCTCTTTGAAAAAATGCCGTCATTCATCCTCTCCCTAAAAAAAGTGACTGTTCAGAACTAAAATACTTACGTCCTATAAGCATCCTTCCATATTTATCAAAAATACTTGAAAAAGTCATTCAACAACAAATCGTATCGTACTGTGAAGCTAATAACCTATTTCCTTATTTACAATCGAGTTTCAGAAAAAAACATGGCACTTCAACAGCGTTATTGGATGTAACCGACAAAATTCTTTCGTCGCAAGATACAGGTTCTAGTACTATTTTAACGTTACTTGATTTCTTTCGTGCTTTCTACTCTATATACGTGCTATTTCTCTGCTATTGGCAAATTTTGTTGCATAAACCTAATGGAGACCAAATATATTCTGAACCTGCACTTATACTCAGAGGCGTACCGCAAGGGTCTATACTGGGGCCTATAATGTTCATTTTGTATACAGCTGATATAATTAATGTTATAAAACATTGTGAATAACATACATACGCTGACGATCTTCAATTGATTCTGTCTATCAAAGAAAATAACTTTAAATCCACGGTTGATAACATAAATTCAGATTTAAATAATATCTCGGCTTGGTCTAATAAAATTCATGATTGTTGGTTCAAAAAAACAAGTTAAAAATATATCGCATCTTAATCCAAAAATATTTATTTCCAACCAGTCTCTTGAATGTGTTAGTGAAGCGCGTAACTTAGGAATTAATATGGACAATAAGTTAAAATTTGAAAACCATGTACTTAATGCCACACTTAATTGTTTTTACAGGATTAAAGTCTTATATAAAGTTCGTAATTTTTTTTGTGCGTCAACATGCGTGTTCGTCTTTGCGAAAGCTTGGTTTTATCTGCATTAGCTCAATTAGCTGTATATGGGCCTTGTCTTTATCAAAAAACGCATCGCATTTTACAACGAGTTCAAAATGCATGTGCACGTTATTGTTTTAAAATCCCAACGAGAACACACGTCACACCGTATGTTAATGAGAAGAACCTCCTAAATATAAAATACCGCCAAAAACTTTACTTTGCAAACCTTCTCTTTGATGTGATTAAATTTAAGCAACCGGCATACTTATATGACAAGCTCATATGGCGTACATCGAAAACCCCGTTTGAATGCAGGTCTAATACATTTATTTTTTCATGCCTAAGCACAAAGCGGCTGCCTTTAAAGGAAGTATCAGGTTTCTTGCAACAAAGTGTTGGAATGATTTACCACCCTCTATGCGTAATTCATTATCGAAAAACACATTTAAAAAGAATTAAAAAGCTATTTTCTAGTACTTCAAAAACAATAGTAATGGGTTACATGTAAGTGTAGGTATACGCTGTCTTTAGGCCACAGTTATCTCTTTATCGTCAGGTGTACTGTGAGGTTGTTTCGCTATTTTATCCCTTTACAGATCATACAACAAAACGTATACTTAATGCTAGTTTCCGCCCGCTTGATTTGTTTTAATAATATTATATTATATATACTTTTATATTCTCATTACGTAAAAACATATCCTCTTTTTTAATGAATTTGGTTAAGACACCATCCATCCATCCACACTTGCAAACTTTCGCGTTTATAATATAATGTGAGTTGTTAGTATTTTACTATTACTTTATATATTACTTGAATCCGAGAATTCTTTGATGGCTAAATTAAATTATGTGTTTAAATTTATTCCACGTTTCTTTTAAGTACTTTTTTGTTAATAATTATAACACACTTTTTTTAATCATATAATATAGTTAAAGGTCTTTAATTTTAATTAGATATATAAGATACAAAGCCCTACTCCTCTCATCTTGAGGCGCTGACTGAAAACCAGCGTTGTAGTTTCTACTGCAACATCTATGCTGAGTCAGTGATCCTTTTCCCAGTTTTAATTGATAATTTAGTTAAATGTAAGATTACTTTTTTTGTAAAATTATTATATCGATGTAACTATCTGGGAATAAACGGTTTCTATGTCTATTATCTCATTTAATACAAAAACAGCCGATTGTATTTTTTTAAATCCCAGTGTTGACAACCCTAGCTTCAAAGAGTTTGATGTTTTTTACACATCAATTATTTAATATTTTAGTTGAAAATTATTACACGTACATTGAGAGGGAAAATACATGTGAATTTTTAATAATACCTAATAAGTATTGCTTTAGGTTTCTACTGTAGACTTCATGACAAATTTCAATAACATATTAACAGTATTAGAGAAGCTTACTTGAGATTTATTGCTTCGATATTTTTATTTATAATAGAAAGTGCCGACAGTATCTTACGATAGATAGGTTACTAAAGTTGGGTTTAAGTAGCTTGAACCTCACCAGAAAGGAAGTGTGACACGCTAGCTCTGGATAACTGAGGCTCTACAGTACGGTTTCAATTTACATTTATTTAGCGTAAATCGCCTTTAAAAACTTAAATTAATTTCCGAAATGTGTCGTAAGAAAAATTTAATACCTAATTTTTATGTTATTTTGTTACAGGTACACAGCAAGGGTCTGAAATTCGGAATTTATGAAGATTACGGGAACTTCACTTGCGCGGGCTACCCTGGTGTGGTCGGCCATCTTGCTGATGGTAAGTGTGACTTTATTATATGGGCGATTTCAAAAAAATATACCACCCTCAATTTATTGCATGTCCTTTCGTTCGTCTTTAACATTTTATTTTTCCTATATCTGATATATTATACTTAGATATTTAAATAAGAAAATACTTTTCCTTATTAACAATAAAACCACTTAAATGAACTTTCATTCTATTTTTATGAAATAATCGAACTTTAAATTATGTATTACCAAGTTTTTACGTGTCCCAACCTTATTTGGTAACCAAAACCTTAAAAAATCTTCATTTATGGTGTAGTAATTATTATTTCTTACAGCATAAGTATTGAGTTAGAAGTATCTATTTTCTTAAGAAAACACTATTCATGTTTAAAACATTTAGTTTTTGAGTAACAAGTAAATATTACCAGGGTCTCTAATAGAATAACCCTGACAGTCACGGTTTGTTACTCATCTTTCTTATTATTAAATAATGGCTGATGCGAAAATATTTTTTAATTTTGGTAATTATGTTCTAATTGTTCGATCAAAATAACCGTCAAATTGAAAACCGGTTAAATGCTATTCGTAGGCGCATGACATAGACTTGTAGGAGTTACTTCGCAAACTTTCGTCAGGGTAAGTTACTGTATTTGTACCTATTTTCTGTTATTGATGTCGTTAAAAATTATTCTTCGTTTGTTATAATGTGATTAACGAATATTTTAAAACTTAATTGATAAAAAATAATTTTCATCCTGTTGTACTGAATTGTTACTTCAGATTTGTTACAGTAACGTATATGTCTGACAGAAACAGTAACAATCCTGACAATAAAACCGAGTTCACGTTGAGATTTTGTGCTTGTAGCATTTTAATTGCTGTTATTTATTTTTAGTTGTGAAATTTATTTTGAGTAGAACAAATTTTATATATTTGTTATTCTTTAGAAGAAGTTTTAAACAGTTCGGGAGACGACGTGCAGTTTTTAGCGTAACAATTTATAGTTTTTAGCTGTAACTGTGTTTATAATATGTTTATTAAATTGACAGTCAAAACTAGCCGGCCTTGTGAGAGCAAAATATACGGCCCTATGGGAATGATATTGCAGATAGGTCGTTAGGAGTGTAATCTCCATCATAGGAGCACATAATATTATATTATTTGCTTATTTTTAGGTTATATCACATAAAAAATAGGATGTTCAATGAATTTGCGTCAAAAACAGTTGCAATAAATCGTAGAATAATAAACAGATTTGTGCAACGGATCAGTGATTGCATTATAATGTCATTGAAATGCGTAATATGCAACGGCTGCTACGAACCACCGAGGCAAATGATGAATACTGAATGAACTTTAGAAGCAACACACACAAGTTCGAGCAAAACGTAAATCGCGATATTAGAATTACTTTGCCCGTAACGTACGAGTATAAGTTCGAACGCTTTTCAAATAGCCTGGCAATGCTAGAAAAAAATCACTTTTCTATCATCTCCCTATAGGATCATTAATAAATAATAGATCAGGAGGGCACCGTCGGCGAACATATCTTATCGAGTGCTAGCATTAGACAGTTATCGTCAGAAAAAACCTCGATTTGTTATTTGACGTTCAAAAGTAGGTCGATAGAGGCGGAACTTGACAGGTTTTGTATAAACATGAAGTAATTTAACGTAATATAACGATAACAGTCGATAATTAAACCAGAAAATGTAGTCAACCACGGACCATGTCGGCAACTTCACGAGTCCAACCAATATTGTTTTTTTTTACATTTGCGCAACCATTGTATTTCATTACCTTGGTTTAACCTGGTATTATAGGAAATTTAAGTGTATATTCCAACATATTTTCAAAAACATTTATTAACAGTCTTGTAGTTTAGAGGTTATATTTGGACTATTTATTAATATTGAATTTTACATTTATAAATTTGAAGCCACTATCACGTTTCTATGTTTGTTTGACACTGCAAAAATTCTCGTTTCCGCCCAAGTTTAGTTAAAAAGGTATTTTATTTAGTTACTTCGGATCCCATTTTATATAGAATACAGCATCATGTTGCTGCTCGATTAAGTAGGTTTTCCGAGGGTGCTCTCTCAATGTAATTTTTTTTACATACTTTAATTTATCTATACGAACTTTATAAATATTTCAAGGTGATTTATTGTCAATGTAGTTTACTACATAGACACAGTAACGCGCTACGGTGTTAGTGACACACATAACTTTGATCACATTTTACAAACTGGCACCTCAGAATATTAGCCTAAATTCTTTAGAGAATATTGAAACCGTACCAAAAATATATTATTTTGATTAAAATATATTATCCATTAATCAGTTAGAATAAGTTGTAGTTTCATAACGACTGGACTAATGCCACCGTCTTACATTTCTGTGCGGCAATTACTTCAGTACTCGCCACTGTGATATTCTAGCTAGGAGCTTAAGATAGCTGTTAAACAATCTTACGCAAGAGACTAAATATTCTTCCCTCCAGTTGGCAATTCAACAACATTTTACATGTGTAAACTGTAAAGGCAATTTACGATTAATATTTTATAGGTTCATAATATTATGTATGATTGTCTTTTATGCTATGGTGTAAATGTTCCTCATAAAATCACTTCCCCTGGTTTCAGACGCCGCAACGTTCGCGTCCTGGGGTGTGGACTACGTGAAGCTCGACGGATGCTACGCTCTTCCCGTGGACATGGACAGCGGGTACCCGGAGTTCGGCAGACAGCTCAACTTCACCGGACGTCAAATGGTCTACTCCTGCAGTTGGCCAGTTTACCAGATATACGCCGGTATCCAGGTGTGTATATCATAATGTGTGCCAATACCCGAGTGCGATTTGGAGTTGCGCACGAAGGGTTCCGCACCGAATCTAAAAACATCAAATTGCACTACTTAAACAAATACAACTTCACCTAAGTGTTTATTTTGAATTGAAGTGAATATGTAACTTTTTTTTTTTTTTTTTGATATAGACTAACTTGTTGCTAACCGAGTGGTTCTTACAACTTCACCGGACTTTGT
>DVZL01003557.1:0-13857 GCA_018236625.1 Lasaia peninsularis
TGTTAGTGTCGGTTTCTGTGAATTGACCTGCGAATTATTTAGCTGACCATGTCTTTCTCGAGTAGGCTTTTTGCAGCGGTAACCGATATCCACGCGGGCGAAGCCGCGGGCGTCTGCTAGTTAAACATAAAAATGAGGTTGTACAATTTAACTGAATGTTCCTTTTTTCATTTTTTGTATGTATGTTAAGATATTTAAGACAAATATGAGTTTGTTTAGTAATTTTTGACGTTTAAGCAAAAACCAAATAATGATCATCTGTTTGGACGACATCACACCCTGGACTGATTTTAGAAGTTTATATATCTCATCAACATAATCCAATGGATGTTCAATGTGTGCAATAAGAGATCGCTGACTTGGCGATAAGGCCGCCTTTGTGTATCATTTAGTCTCAAAATTTTATTTCATATGTTTGTCTATTTTGTATTTTTGGTGCACAATAAAGAATTATTCTATTCTATTCTATCGTTTTAGTCGAAAGAAATGGGCATGTGCGAGTCGGACTAGCGCATGAAAGGTTTGGTACCGTATCTATTGTCTATAAAACGTCAAAATATATCATCACGTTTCATCTATACAACATTGTTTTAATTGTTTTTTTTTTATGAAATGAATTAATATATCATCTGTGAAAATAATATCTGTGCGGAATCCTAAAAGTTATCCAAATAGAAAAACACAATAGTTATAGTTACTAAATCAAACAATTCGATATATATAAAGTTTCATGAGCACGTAGCAAGTTACTGGATTCGATATTCAAGATACGTGATAAATCGCATCAGACCGGCCGCTGGAGCAACGTCGGAGGGCCCGAGGTGTCAGCAGATTACACGTCTTATTGCTTGTCGGGTCCTCGGCGTCCGCGTCGCGACGCATAATAAAACAACCGTACCCACCAAAATAACTCTTGGCAATCGCACGAGACCGAGACGAAACTTAACTTTCAAGATCCTACCGATCTTTCAGCGTACTTCACAGTTATCTATACAAATAAATAAAATTAGAGTGTCTATGTAATATTAAAATAAAAGCTTTTTACTAAATGAATATCTATGTTTACAAGGTACATATACCAAAACAACATTTTTAAGATTTTTGTCTGTCTGTTTGTACCCGCTAATCTCTGAAACGGCTGGACCGATTTTGGCGGGACTTTCACTGGTAGACAGCTGATGTAATAAGCAACGGCTGAGGCTACTTTTATATTAGAAATGTATAAAATAAAGTGGCTAAATTAAAATGCGAACGAGCTATTCTTAGATATGATCATTTTTAGGTACAAAATAGTTCTCAATGTAATAAAAGGTCAAATTCATAATTTTGCTCTTTGCCAATGCGCATATTGCTCTTAATATTCACCAAATAACCGCGACTTTGACCTAGTCGTCGGTCCGAGAAAAATGGGAGATGGAGCCACATTATCGGGTCAAACTCGAAAAAAAGAAAAGCATTCAAGAACTATTAAACTACATATTGTTCTGTGCACATTAGGCCTAACATCCCGGCCGCAGGACAACGACGCACCTACGACATATTCTGTGGTGTCTACAGGCTTCAGATGTGTATTAGCATCAGGGGAACTGTATGTTAGTTTCGCGACTTTCCAGTCAAAGGCATTTATTTAAGGCATTTAAGTACAAGCCATTTTTTTTAATGTTTTAAAAATAAATTTTAATTTTAAAAAAGCAATAAATCTTATTTAAATTAGCAAACAAGCAGTAGTTTTTTTTTAGTTTTATAGCTTATACCTTATTAATATTCCTATAGCACTGGGTTCAAAGTTATTTCTAAGTAGTACATCTTATAAATGAAAGATCTTGTATAAGGCCCAGGAAATTTGTGTAAAATAGGACATGAGTTAGTAATCTCATATGATAGAAGATAAGGAAGACGGACCATGTCTGTCGCCGAGACTATTAGTGTGATTAATTACCTTAATGTCTATATGTAGGTATGCTTAGATCTTTAGAACTACCCAATGGATTTTAATGCGGTTTTTATAGTTATTCATGAGGAAGGTTTATATGTACATATAAAATGCACTTCGTCCGAAGTCGGGAAGGCTCGCTAGTTTATTTATATTACTAAAAATCTTAAATTACGTCAAGATCTCGAGTAACATTACTTTAATTTAAAAATTATATTAAACAATTAATTTCAACACAGACGAAGTCAAGGGCTCCGCTAGTATTCCTTTCTGTTAAGTAATCTGGTTCCCTGATATCACAGTTTACTAGGGTTGATATTTTGCTTTGATAATTAATTATGTTTTTTAAAAGGTGTTTATGTGCTATGCTTTTGATTATATGTCTGGACACTATCATTACTCTATCCAGAAGAGAACAAGTTAATACAACAACATAAAATCAAAATGTGACAATAAATTGACCAGTGATCAGCCATATACCTGTCGTACGCGGTCGTTAATAATGAATAATTGGTCTTCCTGAGACGTTAAGATCTAGGGCTTATGAAATACAAATATGTATTGTACATCGGAAAAGTCTTATATGAACTAAACACGCGGCTTTCTCCACGTGGTATTATTAATTAATAACCATTGAAGTAAGTAAATTAAGTTCCCCTTGTATGACTGCTTTTTAGTCGGGGGGCTAGTGTACACGCCTTACACCACCGACCATACAGCGAGGCTCGGGTTCGATTTTACTATGGGGATTTTACTATTTTTGTGATAAACAGATGTGTCTATTACAAGTTTCGGTGTTAATTAAAATTGTTCTGGTGTATTTAAGTATTTCTTTGCATAAATATCTATTTGCCTACCACCCATAACACAGGCATATAATTTGCTTACTTTGAGGTTAGAGATCAACTAGCGTAATTTATACAGGGATATTTATTTATTTTAAATTAAATATAATTATTTTTATTAATATAATTATTTTTAATCGCTTAAAATCGTGGTTTTAGATTTTTATTTATCCGATCAAAATCAGACCAATTTCCGTATTAAATTAAAAGATTGTTATTCATTGAAAATCGGAAGCACAATTTATTACAAAAATGCATTATTACAATTTACAATATAGATCGTGTAATAATACACATTCATTAATATGTGATATGTTGGCAGTGCATAATATGCACTATCAAAATGTAAAAATATGCATGCAAATATGCACTAAAAATACGCACGATCAAAAAAAAATTATTAAAAAGCAAAATTGTGAGGTTTGTTATTTAATTCATATTAATTTAATTTATTATACAATGAGGGAATTTAACCAAAAAAATAATTGACCTTTCACCTTCAACTGAGGTAACTAGACAGGACTTGAAATTTGGCGTTTGACCATTTCTGCAGATAACTACATAATATAAGAGTATATCTAGTGTCTGCCAGTATAAATGCACCAATTTTTTTTAAGTAATTTGCGACGAACGTTTTTTGATACTAATCTCAATTGTTATTCTGTTTGATCATTATTTGTATTTTTTTTAAAAACTTACACTTTCACCGTGCGATAAGTGTATTTGTGAGTGTTCGTTAAATTACTCACTATAATAATAACCTTTAACTACTGAAATAAGCATTATCAATGAAAAAGTTCCAAAATATGCGTTAACGCTGTATAATTATAATGGAATTATGCATTTGCATATGCATTTATGCAAATGCATATAATTCTATGTTTAGTGATATGTAATTATTATCTTATTTAAAATTATATTCTAAGTTCTAACATTTATGATTTACATGCCGTCGGAGGGTAGGACTTTCAGAGTTTTGGTTTCCGACGGAACTTTTATTATTTAAAAGCACCTCTACCTTCCTTCTTTCCTTCTAATCCAATTTTAAGGATTAAACATAAAAAAGATAGCAACAATTCATCAGATATACTCAACTTGGAATAGGAATTATATTAAAAACAACAATAATATTTTATTACCGCACCCGCGATGGCGCGGATAATTACTTGAACTATTGATTACTGAAACAAAAAATTTAAATACGAAAATGTTATGTCTTAGCACCACAATTTACTGATTGAAATAATTAATATTAGTATAGAAAAAGATAAGACATAGACTGTGTAGGTACTCGCAATCCCTACATCTTTTATGAGTTTTCGCGGGAAATAATATTTTCGCGGGGAATTGCTAAATATAACTTTTAATATACGGATGAAATTACTGACAACTAGAAAAAAACATTAAAAACTAATTATCTATTTATACATTTAATACCTATACATTTCGTATAGGTAATTAACATATTTCTGTGCTTCTTATTTTGTACTTTTAAAATTCTCCTAATGTAAGTAAATACATACAAGTATGTAATATTATGTACTAAGTATCGACGTCTAATTAATTAACTACGACTTTTAATTATTCTGACATTTGTTAACTGTAAATCAATATTTGAAAATAGGGTTGGGCAATAATATTGTTTTTCGGATATGAAATAAAAATGTAAGATTACAGTGGATAGCCGACTGGTAATCAGATTAATTGTCACAATTAAATATTATATTATTATTTATGCAACAAATATTAATATATTTATTTTCATATATTTTTTTAATTTATTTTAAACTTCGAGACACTTGCAACACTAAAAATACATAAATACTTTACTTTCTTACCGAGTTACATTCAATGGGTCCTGATTTTTTTGAAATATGATTCAAGAATAATGATAACATTTTGCACGTTTTATAAAAAAATCACTTGGTAACTTTCACTGTACGCGTAATTTTAAGATAAACCATATAGGTAGGTACCTAATCGCGAAAAGAATAAAAAATAATAACTACCTATGTAATATTATTTGTAATCGACAAACTATTTCAAAACCTAGTAGGGTAATTGACGTAAATAACTAAATAATTATCTACACACTAATTCCTTTGTAGATCAAGCAGAGAGCACTGAGCTCCTAGTATCATTAGGTATATCATTAAATTAATATATTTATTATCAGTACTTATATGCAAGGCATTTCAACAGAATATTGATATTTCAAATTACAAGTATATTTTCTAAACAAAATCTAAAGCAAAAACAAATTTTGAAAAATGCATGTATATTAGAATTGTAAAGAAATGTTAAAATCGTATCTGAATACGAAATGAGTATGTATTAATTTTCCAATTAAATTCAACCATTAAAATTTCATTGCGCTAAAATTGAACTAGATAACTAAAATTTATCTACAAGTTAAAATAAAAAATAATTTTATTTATTTCTGTTTAAATAAATACTCACGCCTTGGATAAAATTTGGAATAATAACAGTCCATGACACTTTTCAATATTTCACTGCATCAATAGAATTTCACTAGGAATTTGTTTACCGTTCACTCACGCATTGCATGGAAAACGCTTGACATTTCATAAAATAATCTGACAAGTGTCATCACCGCGCGCAGTATACGTCAAATCACGTAAGGCCACCAACGCGACTGAAGTGTATCGCGGGCGAACCATACCAAACCGCGTCTTTCGAAAATTGCGCCATCTCAGTAAGCACACCCGAGCAAATTCAACAACACAAAAACACCTTGAACACACTTCATGTCCTACAACCTGACAATGATGCCCGAAAACTAAAACTAGATAATGTTTACATCGCGAAATGCCGACACCCGAACGACCGGAAGTAGAAACGAAGCAAACGCGACAACTATGTAAAATATTGCAGGATCGCGATCGCATTGTTGACATTCCCGAATAAAAATCACTAAAATCTCCATTGGATTGTATGAAAATCACTGAAAATATAATTTTTACTCACCTAAAGCGATCTTTGAAGATGTAGTGAAGGGTCGAATTTTGATAAAATGTCAATTTGTGAGTAAATTTTAAGAATATACTCTTATTGGTATGCGAAGAATGGCACAAAGAATCCCGACAACGCACGCGACGAATGCGCACCTCGTTTGCGCATATGCTGACACAACTTCACGGACGTTGCTCCCCTTTCCCCGCGCTCACCCGGTTTCTATGCCTGTGTGGGTATACAAAGTGGTCAAACGTGAAATGGAGTGCATGTATACACGCACACAAGTATAATCGATACTTCGTGAAGTACCAGTTCACCGCCATCTTTGTTACGACAGAGTGTCGAGAGATTTTATCTACTTTTAAAATTACTGCGAATGCGCGCCATCTAGTTACTTATAATGTTTTTATTGCTTCCTTATAAAAGTCACAGATGACATTACTAACGTGACATTTAATAAAATCAATATTAATAATTATTATTTATTTAACATCACGTTACGTGATTGCATTAAGTAGTTGAAATAATTATTATAAATATTCAATTACTTAATGGCTGCTACCTATACTATAAGGTAGTACATAAAATCATGAACATCCTATATTTAATATGCAATATAATATAATTCACTCTTAATTTAACTGTAATTGCCTTTTAGGGTTTTGAACGCCAAAATAACAAAAATCGAACTCTTTTATTAGTATTATATCTTACCCTATTTGTGGATGTCATATTTTATAAGCATCTAGTTTTAGAGTAGTACCTACCTAATTTTTTTAAAGTTTCTCCAATGGGAACCCATTGAAATATCGGAATAAAAGATCCATGGGCGTCCATAGGTTTAATCCATTTCTATGCTAAAATTATAAAAATCGGTTATGCCCTATTAATGTAAAGACAAAACATAAAACAATACAATTCCGATTTTATGATATTGTTTTTATGGATCTATACACCTACCTACTTATTATCACAGACAATTAAAAAACCATGCATCTGTAAACTGATTTTGTTTTAGCCTAGGTATTTCAAAATTCGGAGCCTAATTAGGGGCTAGATTTGGAACCCCGTTTTTAATGAGTTCGGTGCAATCATATTCGGTATATTTAATCAGGAATTAAAAAAAAACCCTACGTTTTTGTATCGTGCGTCAAATCGTGAGTCTTGTACTTAATTTTTATGCCAAAAAAATAGTTTCAATTTCAAATCTAACCGTTATTCTATAAGTGTGAATAAATGAAGTTTAATTGGTGTTGAAATAAATATTTAATATTAATAGATAATTATTAATTGCTAAATTTTTAATTGCTGTGCTGACGAAGTAATGGACTTCAGTCCATTACTTCGAGCTTTCGAGCTTTCAAGCTTAGAAGTACCTAGTACCTAGTAGTAGGCATATGCCTACACATACAGCAGGTAAATACATAGGTACTTACTACAGTTCAAGCAGTATAATTTCTAATTAGCCTTCGACAGTTTCCAAAATTCATTACCTACCCTTTAACCTTATTTTTACCTATTTTACATTTTTCAATTTAAAATTACCTTGGGGATAAAATAATTTAACAGCGTTTTAAAATTATTATTTTATATTTTCGATTAAAAGCCATTAATAAATAACTCGATAACAATAATAAAAGTTAACATTAGTTATATAACAAGCTAAAATACAATAATAAAAAAACAGTCAAATCCGAACAATAACTCCAACATAAACTAACTTAAATGTAAAAAAATGGGATAGTATCATATTAGAGTTGAAACGGATAGCGGTTTAGCTGAATAACGAATTTTGATTTAAACTGTGACGAAAACAAGCATGTTTGTTGTGTCAGGTTCAAATTTTAAAGGTGTTAAAAAATAAAAGATAGGCGCGAAAGCTTGAAATGGTTATGTTTTTGCCTCATTTGAACGAAGATAAAGTAAAACGTAAAATTATAAATAATATTATTTCGTATTTTTATACTTACTCGTATCTTAGGCTTTTTATACTTCAAATAAAATTCTAAAAGATCATTTTAGACACTGGATCGTAAACATAAAAAGTGCCTATAAGTTATTCTAGTAGGTATGATACGCCCCGTGTAAATAATATATATTTTTTTAATTTTATTTTCCGGAATCTTGCCGAATATTGAATTACTATCCGGTATCCGAATGGACAGTCAAAACAAAGATAGGTACATGATATCCGTTTCATCTCTAATAATTTATTCATGATTAGTCATAATTATGTAAAAAATCAAACATAGTTTTTACATATTGTAATTAACAAGAATTAAAGCATAATTTCTTAAAATTAAATTTACATTTTCTTGGAATGTTGTCTACTTACCATTATCTATTTAAATTATGCGAATTTCACAATATGTCAATTTGTTTTTAAATTTACTGTAATAGTAGGTACACTATCATTCAATTAATGCCAGTATTTTGTTTTTGCTTCCCTACATTGTTAACATAAAAGTATCAGAGAAATCCAGGTAACTGATCAAAATGGATAACCATTCCTCGAATTCTACCTTTAAAAACTTATATATACTACCTATGTGAAAAAGTGAACTACTTGTTTTACGATTTTACACAAATCTTTTGCTACGACAATTTTTAAAATATCATAAAGAAATTAATTATTACAGTGAGTGTGGAATAGAAAGAAATTGTCAGTGTAAAATTTCGAAGCTTCGGTCCTGTGGAAAGAATGAAAGATAAAAGATTGAATAGATAATAACAGAACACAAAATGTGGCTGTAGGTACCTATTACTTGGAGAGAACTTAGTTGATATTTCACGAACAAATTGCTAATTTATTATCTGACGGTGGTGTCAAGAGTCTCGAAAACCGGCGTGTTTGTATGAAGAGAGTAGTGAACGAGCAGGAAGCTGGGCATGTATGTCGTGGCCCTTTACAGTCTCTGTCTACCCCGCAAGGAGTGGAACTCTACAAAATATTAAATACAATTTTCATCACCCATGACTTAATTATTACTTACATTCAAATCTAGAAAAAGAAAATAATTATCTATTACATATTAAATGTGTTTAACAGTATTAATAACTTAACAAAGTTTTCAATAGCTCAGTTTTGAGTTTACTATTGTAATAGTTACTATATTTTTTTTAATAGTGCTTCATACTGCACTTTTTATACTTTGAGTATCTTGCTGAAAAACTATAAGGGCAGCACCTTAGAAAACAATTTTTGCATAAAATAGTCTATTATTGAAGATACTTTTTATTTTTCTACAAAAGCAAACAAAAGTAAGGCATAAAAAATATGAAGCACTTTGAATAAAAACTTCTTGAATATTACATTTAAACAACGTTATACGAACGAATACAAAAAGAACATCTAGTCCCCATAACATGATAAAAGGGCTAATGGCACAGAAATCAGTATTTAATGTTAAAAATATACTTACTTAAATAGAAGCAATCGTACCTAGTTATTAGATCATAATACCTACACCAGGAGATTTAAAAAAAATACATAAATTAAAATATTACTAACACCGAGCTTATACCTTTGTATAATAATTAAAAGTAAAACCTTTATTAACCAAGCTCTTTTTTAAAGGCGCTAAAATAAAACAAACATATCACTTAAAACTTTAATACAAACAAACACTTCTGTATGTAATATTAAAATAAACGCTTTTTACTAACTGCATATGTATGATTTCAGTTGTTTTTGTATGTGCATCTACCTTGTAAATATAGGTGCATATGCACTTATTAAAAAGCGGTTATGTTAATATTACATACAGACACTCCAATTTTATTTATTTGTATAGATTATTTAAACAATGAATAATAAAATTTTCAGGGTATGATATACAGAGATAATTTAACAAGCAAACCAGGAAATGCTCTACCTCTTTTTATACTATCAAATATGACAACAGATCAGTTTGGCGATTGGATTACCAGTGTCTTAAGGCAAAATACATAATCTTGATCGAATTACGATTGTTTGTGAAAATAAGGCTACGACATTACTGAACTGACCTGAAAAATCCTTTTACTATTAGATTCTGATGAAGATATATGATAGAAATGTGTAACTTGGACGAAAAAGTAAATATGTCGAGAAACTTATAAACCTAGCAATCACAAAGAAATGTTATAAAAAACATTTCATTAATCATAATATATTAATACTTATATCCATCACTAATTATATTATTTAAAGTTGCAAAAAAGCAGACAGTTAATCTCGCATAACTCTTTGTGAAATTGTCGGCTTCTGTAAAAATCGGAGCGTATTTTTTCATTTTTTATTATATAAAAAAGAATATTTTTTTATTATATATAAGTTAAAATTTAAAAAGTTGTATAATCATACAACACATTGTGCAACTTTTGTGTCTTAATCATTGCTTTTGGAGGTTTGGCGAATTCACTTAAATTAATTATCTAATAATTAAGCCTTCTCTAATTTTAAAATTGTTATAGTTAAACTAGCTTTAAAAAATACGTCAAGCCGTCTTGTCGTTTAAAATCTCTATTTAAAACTTTTGTATATATTATTAAAAATTTTACCTGAATTAATAACCATGCAATAAATGTGATTTGATTCAAATATTATTATAGTTAACTATCTCAGAAACTGTTATGTATAGGTATGCGGTATAAAATAATATACAAACGTCGTAGAAATGTAAATGGTATCCCAATAAGTCAAAAAAACCGGCCTATTAAAGTGTTCCATGCCAAAAAATTACGTTAGTTGTACGGGAATACCCTTTATATATTTTATTCTTTTTAGTATTTGTTTTTCTAGCGGCAACAGAAATACTTAATCCGTGAAATTTTCGTTTCTCTAGCCATTACAGTTTATGAGATACAGCCTAGTGACAGACAGACTGACAATGAAGATTTAGTTCCATTTTTACCCTTTGGGTACAGAACCCTAAAAATCGTAAAGGCTGGAGTAGTTATCGACAATCGTATTACAGTTTGTAATAGGACGATTCATCAGCTCCAGTCGAAGCTTTCCTTTAAGAGAGTATGATAGTAGGGTTTTATAATTTATTATCATTAGTATATACGTAAGCAACTTCTATTCGTCAAGTTTAAATCATTTGCATTTGTTTAGCGCCTGATTTTGTAAACTTGGACTTAAAATACACGAAATACTTAATATTTTTTTGTCAATAGTCAGTCACATCAAGGTTAGGTTATAGGTAGTTGGTGGCATCCTTACTGAAGTTCATCCAGTGAGGTTTGGCGGCGTCGAGAAAATTCACATTTATTTCTTCCTAAATATTTCACTTACGTACTTTAACTGACTTAAATTGTGCGAAATGCTTTAAAAGTTTACTTATTTAATATATAGACGAAAATCACTAATTATGGAAAAACTGCGTCTACTGCTTCCCAATCTTATCAGGAACTTAAAACTTAACGATTTTTAGGTCTATACTTAATTTTATCATTCTCAAATCACATTACATTAGATGGTCCTAAAACAGCAAAATAAGGACCATTATCACTTTGAAAATAATTCTTTTTGTGAATAAACGATATGTTAATACACATTGGAATGTTGGTCCTTAAATTTTTTTTCCATTCAGTAATTAAAAGCAACTTCTTAAAGGTAAAAACTATTATTTCCTAATTATATACATACAGAAATCTATAGTTAAATATATGATATAATTTAAATAATAAAGTTATTTTAACGTATTAAAATAAGAAGCAGTTAAGGGTATATTCAGAAGTTTATAGTGTAGTACACAAAATAAAAATCTAATTAAATATTAGTCCTACTATTTATTCTAAGGATGATCTATACATATCATATTTTCTATAATGCCATCTATCAAGGCACTATAAGTTATTTATGTTAGTTTTTTTAATGGGATGTTTTTAAATGTTTCTAGCATACGTCTTTGACCCGCTCGATAATATATACATCTGTTCGCAACTTATATTGAAGATATCTCTGGTCTTTTTGGATGCATTTTGATGAAACATAGCTTAGTTTTTAGATTGGACCCGTATCTTGTAAACAGCTAATGTTCTATCAAAATAAGTCCGGTCATTTTGTTCGTGAGTTACATCGAAAAATCGCAGAGTTGATGCTCTTTTGTTAATTACGGAAGCATAATAGTAATGTTTCAATTATATTTTGTAAAATGTTTGAATTATACAGACTCTATAAGATTGTACATATAAATATTTATTTTTGATGAGACCAGAGATGTAATTAATTGATCTAAAATTATTATATATTGTATCAAATATTACGCTAATATTTAACGAGTAATTTCCCAGTTAATAATTATAGGACACGTAAGTAGTTGCGTAGAAACATTCTTAGCAAAAATGGTTATTTAACATTTTCAATACCAAATAATTGTTGTTTAAAATTAGCGATGATAATATTAAGTTTTAGTGTACCTACTAAGGGCTCTGAACTTTTTAAAGGTACCACATGATGTTATGAAGTATAAATCTTTTGTCAAAAATTAATGGTTTATAAATAGTAATTTTATTTTGAAATTCAGTTGAAACTCAGTTTTGAAAACTTATAAATCAAAACATTTTGATTAAAAACATTGTACGAGACTTTACAAGATTAACCTATAACATAATATTATTATAAAAGTTTTGATATTATTTAAAAATAAAATGGCAAAATTTATTAAAAGTAATATGTTTTTTAGCTTTACTTATAGTAATATTTTAAATCTAGTCGGAATCTTTACATATCTAAATAGTAAATCATTTAATTTAAAATATATTGCACATAACAAAAAGTCCCCCATGATGAATGGTGTTCCTAAATTCATAAATTTTTTAATGTGAAAATAGTTGTACTTTTTCCTTAAAATCTTTTGATTACAATTAAGTGTATGTACCGCCTTCTTCCGCCGCTACCACAATCTTATAATTCACCTTTCACACAATACTAGCTGTCCCAGCGAACTTCGTACTGCCCACACTTAGGACCTAGGAGTATAAAAAATAGATGTTGACGGATTCTCAGATCTACCCGTTATGCACACAAAATTTAATGAGATCGGAACGGGATAAAAAGTATCTTATATCCGTCTCCCACTTCTAAACTAACTACTCCTTGCCAATTTTAAGCCAAATCGGTTCAGCCGTTATTAGAATTATAAATAGTATTAATCATTAGTCATTATTTCTGAACGCACGCTTAAATATTTGAGGAACTGCTATGTATCTGGTTCATGCACTTTTCAACCTTTTTAATAGATTTGAAAAAAAATACAGAACATTAGTTTCACCCTTTTTAAATAGCTTTCACAAAATACATTCCTGAACTCATGTATTCACTCATTACTTACAGAACCTATTTGACAGGATGGACAACAAATGTTTGAATAACATCTACTGAAAATTATTCATATTTCATAGTTATGTATTCATCGAGTTTTCTTCGTTTTTAAGATGTATTTTGCTATTCGAAGCGGAGACAAATCCAATAAACCAAAAACCATGAAAATTGGTCCAGCAGATCTCGAGTTCACGTTAGATAATTCACAAGGCTAACTAAGAGTATTTTTTGTAGAATATAATTAATTTGGGGTAATTTAACTTGGCTTGGTATTGCGATTGAAAATTTAATTATAAATAAAAAAAAGAAATCGTAAATTAATAAATAAAAAACACCTAGACACATTACGTATTTAACCAGACCTTAACAAATCTATCTATATCTTGGCAAATTGCATCATATTCAATATCTTAAGAATGAAATACCAGCATGCATCCACATATTAAACAAAGATACTGACCATATTTTAAATTAACTAATATCCTTTTTCCCCGCTGCGCTAAACAAAATTGCTACTTTTCGTCTCCGCCGGGCAAAAAAAAGGTTAAAAACAACTAGATCCATAAAAAGCTTCAGATTACACATTTATCAACCTCGGTTTCACCTCTGTCGATATTTACTAGAGATCTAGACTTTTCTTATTTTATTGCCCTATAGAGGAAATGTACTATTAACTATTATTAGCTAATGGTGTTACATTATTATTAGGTAAACAAATTAAAAAAGTACCTTCACGCCTATTATCCCCGAAGAGGTAGGCAGAGGTGTGCTAGTATATCCACAACTCGTAAGTC